>DVZL01000294.1:0-25117 GCA_018236625.1 Lasaia peninsularis
CGATAGGCTTGCCACCTATCACATCAGGGCCCTAGTACCTTGGCTAATCGTGGGTGTGTTCTAGTATATCTACTGAAATTACGAGTCGTGGATATACTAGCACACCTCTGCCTACCTCTTTGGGGATAATAGGCGTGAAGGTTTCTATATATAGGTGCGACTACACGGTGCCAATACCGTGATATAAATATGGATAGTGACATCTATTGGTAGGGCAACGTATTTATTATTCGTTCTTACAGTAGCAATAGAAATACATCACCAGTGAAAATTTCAATTGTCTAGCTATCACGTTTCATTTGGGATACAGCCTGGTAACGAAAGACAGACGGACAACAGGGTCTAAGTTATAAGGCCCCATTTTTACCCTTTGGAACCCTACAAGTGACCAAAAGGATTCAAATTGTTTAAATGCATGATTCTGCAAGCAAAATTGGATTGATAGAACAACTGTGGATGTGTTTGAAACCCTTGAATACTACTAGTTTTTCATGGAAATTATATTTTTCCATAAATAAATATTTAATTATTTCTTAGACTAACTTGTTTCACTGTTTTAATTCTCAGTCATTTCTTTCATTTCGTTTTTATAGATAACAAGCTGTGCCCGCGACTTCGTCAGCGTTTTTATTTAATTTGTTTATTTTATACATTTCTAATATAAAAGTAGCCAAAGCCGTTCCTTATTACATAAACTGGCAAACAGTGATAGTCCCGTCAAAATCGCTCCATCCGTTTCAGAGATTAGTGGGTACAAACAGACAGACAAAAATTCTAAAAAATATAGTATATGTACTTTATAAATATACATAATATGTGCTTAGTAAAAAGCGCTTATTTTAATATTACATACAGACACTCCAATTTTATTTATTTGTATAGATGTATAGATGCTACAGAACCCGTCGTGCGGGCGTCCCACTTGCACTTGACGGTTCTCTGTATAATGTACAAGCGCGGGTCGTCGTAAAACATAAAATGAAATCCCATCAAGTACAGTAGTAAAGTGTAATTTAACTTTGAATTTTTTTAAATAAGAAACTGAAAGATATGTTGATTGTTGAAAACTTCTCGGCCGCCGCGTTTAATGCAGAAGTCCAAACACGATTTTTCTTACTTGTTACAGGGTTTCGAAGTACTCAAGTCCCGAGATCACTTCTAACTTTGGCTTACTTGTTCCCAAGTCTCAATAATACTTACCACAGGTCAAGTGTCATTTCTGAATCTAAAAATATTTCAAAAGCATAATTATCAAGATGTTTTTATATATTTTTTTAATTATTTATATGAAGAGATAAATGAATGTGGAGGAAATTAGGCGAGTATTTAGGGGAATGCGACACTTTGCATTCGATACGTGTATGTAATTATTTATATTTTACAATAATTTAAAAAACCAATAATACTAACAAGAAAAAGGGAGAAATAACCTGATTAATTAATCAAATACCCCACCCCAAAGGGTTACCGGTGCAAAAGTGCCCATATCACTTTTATTTTTGTAATCATCATCATGATTATAAAAATTAAAATACTTAAACATCCTTTATAATGTTCGGCGAAACTTGGCGCTATATTATTCTCAATAATCGTTGGTTCAATTAATTTCTTCGTCTCATGCGAGTTAATATATAAAATCCATTAATCATAAGCCGCAATGGCCGGGTTTGAGGGGTAACAATAACCGCTTTGACCTTCTGCGAGTGACCTCTGAGACTTACGACGATGCATTTCAACGAAACGTAGTACATTCACATACAAAAGACTTTAAGATAACTTTTGACTAAAAATATAATCTCGACTATATCTTCGAATGAGTAGGCAAAGATACTCTACTTATGCACCCAAGATTAGCTGACGATAGCAGATATAGCTAGATGCCATGAAGTGACAGATGACAAGTCTAAATAAACAAGTTCCCCTAATCGGCAATTGAACTCGGGAGCTCATGTCGGAGCACAAAGGCGAAATATTGACTATTTTTTTTGTTTACGTTACAATTTATACTAAAACGAACAAACAAACGAGCCTTCAAAAATGCCTATTTGAACTTGTTTTCAGTCATAAGCCATACTGGTTAAAGTGGGAAATTTAATTTTTATATATTCCAAAAAATGACAATCACATTGAAAAAAATATTTTTAGTACTATTTTAAACAAAATCTGTTAATTTAGCCGCAACTCGCAACCAAGTAAAACATTTTTGCAAATTTTCGTGAAAGTTTTGCAAATTTTGAGTTTGTAGATAAATTACATACACCGTTTAGGAAACCAGAAAAAATATTAAACAACTTTTAACAATATTTAAACAGATCTCCTCATTGGTCGCTGTAGTCGGTGTCCGACTTTTACACACGAAATCCCGTGTTAGATTACAACTTGATCTTGTCAACATAGCCCTGAATACAAGATGCAATTATATTAGTGTTTTTTTTTCCACTATTTGTGTTTGCGAGTAATGTGAGTTAATTTCACTGTATTTACTTCAAAAAATCTACAAAACCGCGGTTTAGGGCAACTTATTATATGAGCCTTTTTTAGTTTTGATAACATAACTTTGTCTGAGATTGGATATATATTGACGGACTTGCCACCTGTCACAACATGGGATTTACTAGCCTCGACTAATCGTGGGTGCATATAAAACTTCGGATAATTAGTGTGACAATATTTATTTATTGATTTATTTTTAAACAGTTTTGTATTCGTCTGTACAAAATACGCAACACCGACCAAGTTGTCTATAAAATGATTAATTCTAATATCTTAAGATCGCTGTAACAATGCAATTATTTTTAAGTAGATTGGCCTGGCGCTGCTACATAAAATACATAGGTATATACATTTCATAGGTATAAAATATAATCGACACAGTAATTATTATTTTTAATTGCCATTAAAGGTGAAAGAGTGCGATTTTTTTTATTTTAAAGAAAAGGCAAGATATTTGAGAGTAAGATCCATTACACGCCAGACTTTTATAATACCTATTATTTACTGAAAGTTTCTTAGCACATGGAATATTATTTTTTAGTAACGATGGGGTTTCAATAAAATTGCTACAACGGGTATCCGGTACTAATTGTATACAAATAAAATACCAAGCAAACATAAACACATTTAAAAAAAAATACAATTAAAACGTTTATCTTAATCGGAATAATATGTCTCGATTGATATTTCGACGTCAATAAGACATCTGATCATCCATGTTTAGACGTTTATCATCGCGAAAATCTAGATATCTTTTTAATTAATTTTCAAGCACACCATCTAAACGCGTTTACTCTTTACGCCAACTTAGGAACAACCTTTCTCAAAAAGTATTCTCAATTTTTAAAAGGGTAATTAATGAAAGTAGAAAATATGTAGGAATCATGATACTTGGCTCTCGACACTCTGTACCTATTCTTATTTAATAAATCTATAAAAATAAATAAAATTGGTAAAATAACCGTTTTTTACTAAATGCACTTGTATATTAACAAGATACATATAACAAAATACCATTTTTTAGAATTTTTGTCTGTTCTGTTTGTACCCGCTTATAACTGAAACGGCTGGTACTATTTTGACGGGATTTTCCATGCCAGGCAGCTGATGTAATAAGGAACTGTTTAGGCTACTTTTATTTTAAATTTTATCTTTGAAATGTATAAAATAAAATTATTAAAAAAAAAACGCGGACGGAGGTCGCGAGCACAGCTAGTTTACAATACATACTGTGCATAAGTTGAATTAAAAAACTAAATGAATCAGGACGTATTTAAGTGCTTTTTTAGCCATCACACTTTCGCACCTATTTTATAAATCTTTACTACTTTCCAGTTACTTGCCAGCAACTAAAGCCACGATAATTCAATGTTAACACATAGCCCTAAACTCATTACCTGAGTTACATACATTCATTCATAAACTGTAACTATTATGAAGTGGCAAAGGTCTGACCACGAGACGGAATTCGGATCTCGAGCTATTTCATTTCGGAAAAAGTTCCATTAGAAGCTTTATATTCTTGAGTTTCCGAAATACTTTGGCATTATGATTAGACAGTTTTTGATGCCTTTAGAGAGTCTTATAAATACTTAATTAAAAGGGCGTCACAATGTCTTAAAGTTTAAATTTAAGTTAGAATTTTTGTGTACATCATATCCCAATGTAACATTGGGATATGATTCCAAAATATATTCTTGTCTATAAATTGTCTGTTGATTTGGGCAGTTAAAATACTATTTTGTGTCATTTGAATCGGGCTTTGCTACTTTGAAAAACAGAGCTCTACTTTTAAATTAGCAAAAATGTTTTAAAAATGTTTTGAAAAGTTGTCTGTATGTGTAATTTTTTCTCATATAAAATACTAGCTGTTGCCTGTGGTTACGCCCGCGTAAGTTATTTTGTTATTTTGTTAAGTTTAAGTTATTTTGTTCATAAAACCTTAAACCCTTTTTATGGGTAGAATTTTGTAAAATAATTTCTTAGTGATGCGCCAAAAGACGTGAAAAAGTTTTTAAGTTTCTAGCCCTAAGCCTTTGCGTTGATAAAACTGTCAATAACTACATATCGGTCTTATCTATACAAATAAATAAAATTGGAGTGTCTGTATTTAATATTAAAATAACAACTTTTTACTAAATGCATAATATGTATAAGCATAAGCGTACATATACCAAAACATTATTTAGATTTTTTGTCAGTCTGTTTGTTCACACTAATCTCTGAAACAGCTGGAACGATTTTGACGGGACTTCACTGGCAGATAGCTAATTTAATAATAAACGGCTATGCTACTTTCATTTTAGGATTTTATATAAAGTAAAAAATAATTAAATAAAAATGTAGACATAGTCGCGGGCACAGCTAGTCCAATATAAGGTATAAGATGAATAAGCAGGCGCATTTCCGAATGATAAAAACACAATCTTGACACCACCCTCGTCTTTGGCAAAACTATATACCTATTAATTGGTAATGACCAAATATCTATTACCGATTTCTGCCAGGAAACCATTGTATAAAATAAAAAAAACAGATGAATATCGTCCCCGAAATGGTAGGCAGAGGTACATATGCACCCAAGTTTAGCCGACGATATTAGGTCCCATGATTACGCGGCGAGTCCGTCGCCATATCGGGCCAAATACGTCATCAAATCCTAGATTTCATCACGATGTTTTCCATCGTAAGAGCACTCAGAATATGTACTTTAGTTAGAAAAACTCATTAGTAGGACATGGCGGGGTTCGAACCTGGAGTACCGAAATAGCCCAAAATGATAACCATTAGACTTAAGGATATTCTGTAGCGAGGAAAGAGCGATTTTTGACATAGTCCGAAGCGCGTGCCACTAAACCACCAAGGTTCTTCCCTTGTATAATATGGCAAAAATGCAAGTTACTTTTCTGATTTGATAGAAACCTTATTTTCCTTCTAAGTATTTAGATAGAGGACTCCGAAATCGTGACTTCAGTATCTCTGATCAGTTTACAGAAAGCCATAATCTTTTTATTCGAAGCTCGACGTAAGTATAGCCTTAAAGGCGGCCGATGGTATCAGCTGGAGAGCATTAGTTAAAAGTTACCTGCGTCAGACCAAATATAACTACAGTTTTATTAAAAATAAAATAAATATGCTCCATAAGTCCATATCTCCGTAGGTGTAGACACTTATACACCCACGATTAGCCGACATAGAGCACTCGCTAGCCAAATTTCGTCACGATTAACCGGTGACAATAGGCGGAAAGACAACAATTCTAAGAAACCGAAAAATACGTTCTGTTTCTGGTTTTTAGTCGCCTTGACTTATTTTTTAGGATTTCAAGGGATAAAAATATAACACTATTACTAAGACTTCGTTGTCCGTCTGTCTGTTTTTCTTTCATCAGTCTGTATCTCATAAAGAGTAATATCAAGAAAGTTGAAACTACAGACGGCGTATTTCTGTAGACGCGATAAAACATATACTAAAAATAGAATAAAGTAAGTATATAGAGGATGGTCCCAACAAACGTGATTTTTTTTGTCGGTTTTATAGATAACTAGTTGTGCCCGCGACCTCGTCCGCGTTTTTAATTAATTATTTCTCTAAAATACAAGTAAGTAGACTAAGCCATTCCTTATTATATGTAATAGCTAGCTGCCAGTGAAAGTCCCATCAATATCGGTCTAGCCGTTTCAATGATTAGCGGGTACAAACAGATAAATAGAAAAAAATTCGTAAAATTTTATTTTGGAATATGTACCTTGTAAACATAAATATGCATTTAGTAAAAAGCGCTTATTTTAATATTACAAACAGACACTCCAATTTTATTTATATCATGTATAGATCATTATAAGTAATTATAAATATAGATAAATTAGCCTGTAATCCTACATCAACATTCCAAGCTCAATAAATCTCTTCCTTAAAACCTTAAAGTTATAATCTTGACGAATAGCCGATAATAGGCTCGGATGGTTAATAAATGTTCCTGCATTACTACGCCTCCTGAGGCAAGTGCTTCCCCGTGTAAAATGGCGGTATCATATCGCGATATTAGCCATTTGTTGCGTTTATTACTCAATAACGTTGGACCATGATAAAGTTATGTCCATGATAGTGTGATAAGACGGCTTAGGTAGGGTAACCACACGGCAAGTTAAAATCGCACTTAAATGCACTAAATCAAATTAACATAATAACGTGATGATCTTGATAAGTAAAAGACAAAAGTGTACAACTGATGTATGAACGCACAAGTTAAACATTTAGAGTTAGAAAAAAAATCTCCCTCGTAGGTACTTAGTTCATTGAAATGTTACAATTGAGGGCCGAATAGGGAAAAATTATCCTCGACAAATTTTCTTCTACAATATTGGTTTGAGGTCATTTTTTTGTAAAATGTAAAAAAAAGTTAAAGAGCAAAAAAGAAAATTTTTATAAAAACGTTTTCACTATTTTGCTTATAACTTCTTTCATTGTTGATTTAAGGCAAAAAATTATATAAACATATTTGTAGGCTCAATAATTTGCTACAAATTATGACTTCGAAAATTTTTTGTAAGACGCATAGTTTCTGAGATATAGCGGAAAAAGTGTTTCCATCCTCTTTTCAAGATGGCGGCCGGGGGAAAAGGGTGGCGACCCCACAAACTTCAAGTTAAGCTTCTATTGACCCCTTCCACATGTTCCAATAATAAAATTGCGTCTTCTAAAAAATGTAAAGCCCATGTAACATTTCAATGAACTAACTAAAGAATGATTTTTCAAATTTCAACCCCCAAGGAAGTAACAAAGAGGATACCAAAAAATTTGTATGAATTAGTTACCACTGGGACTAAATAACAGCTAGTACTACGAGTACATGAAATATAATGTTAGGATTTAGGAAAGCTACTCTCAAATATTATTTCATATTCATAGCATGAAATTTGCTTTTACTTTTCATTTCATTATTTTTAGTTGTCAATGTTAAGTTTTAAGTTGCCATAATGTCAAGAAAATGATTGTTTAACAAAAGAATTAGTTTTATTATATTTTTAGGTTCACGCCGTTTTATAGTTTAAAACATATAATTTTGAATTTGATTAGAATCCTTGTTTTTTATTATTTTATTAGTGATTAAATTTTAATTGTTTATTTACTATTTTACATCTTCCTAAAATAATGTCGATTTAATTACTTTTTAATCGGATTATATAAATTATTTTATTTTTAATCAAAACCAAAAATCGTTTATTTAAATAAACGATTCAAAACTGTTTACTAAAATAGCTCGACCAGTTTAAAAAGCTGTCTCTGGAAGAAATTACGTGTAAGAAACCTCGTATTTTCTATTTTATTATATTACCGTACCAAGAAAAGCACTAAACTATATTCTAAAAATGGTAATGACTCTCAATATACAAATCTGGTTTAATGTTATACCATCTCTTTCGAAGTTGGCTTCTAAATTTGTGCCCGTTGATCCGGGCGCCCTGTGTAGAAGACCAAACAGCTCGTAAGAGACGAGCATAGGTTAACTGGGTAACTTCCAACACGAGCACTGGACACCGGTGATAAAAGTGACCTTACTTAGACTAGCCGGTAGACTTGCACATACGGTCTAACAGTTCGACCACAATCTCAACATCCCTGATATCTATATGCCACGATTGTCTCCTACCATTAGGAAACCCGTATCAAGCATACGAGTTCGGGTACGTGAATGCATAAAAAATGCTTCCATATAAATCCTTGAAATATGGTCACCGTAGCGGAATGACGTTAACTTTTGTAATGATAAGGTGCAAATGTACGGCGCAGTGTTTTGTCAGTGTCGGGTATCTCATTGTACATGAGAATACCTTCCGCGAATCAAATTCAACTTATGCAAGCTGCCATTGGATACTTCAAGCAAATGTCTTTGTGCGTTGCGATTTTCTATTGCGTCACCACGTTATTCGATATTTAAAAATATCACCAACTAGCCCTGCCCGCGACTTCGTCCGTTTTAGAATTCAATTGTTTTATGTTAATCTAAAATTAAAGCAGGTTAAGTTACTTTTTATTACATCAGCTACCTGCCATTATTTCAAAGATTAGCCGGAACGCCGGAACAAACATACAATACATATTATGCATTTAGTAAAAAGTGGTTGTTATAATATTATAGACCCTCCAATTTGACTTATTTGTATGTATTGTACCTATAGATGTACGTCTGTCTACGTTGAAGTAACCCAGAGAAAATATTTGCAAATGTTCCTTCTGAGACATCTTCAATGTAAAATAATTATACAGAAGCAGGGCTTCTGGATAATTTTTTTGTGAAGATTGATGGTAAAAACTTTTTAGTTATTCCCGGAGAATACTCCATGTCCACAGTTCTGTTTGTCTCATAGAATGAAACCCTATTTGAAATCTTTCCAATGTCATTTTTTACGACCTAAATAAAGCCCCATTATACAGCGCTGACATTTCCCTAAAGGTGAAACAAAATGTATCCAAGCAGTGAAATAGCCTTAAATGCTTCCTGGACTATAGAGTTCCAGCCTTTTATTCAAAAACACGTCACTAATGGCCGTATAATGAGTTTTCCTCGGACAACCAGTGCTCCTACATTATGAATTAGATTCTACGAAGCTCCACGGACTCTTAACATTCTACGACACGACTAAGGCACGACACTACAAAGCCACGAATTAAAAATTTGGATGGAAATATTACGTCCTAATCCTTTTTTTATGTTAGTGTGAATATGACGATTACATATATTTTTGATCCTAATAATATTATTTTTAACACGAATGTGTACGTATAATTAAAATCATTATTTTATTTCTACACCACTACACTCATTAATTTAATTTGAAATATTGGAATGATATAATTGAATTTGATATACATAATTTTTTTATATATATTATTGAAAAATAAAATACTTAAATTTTACCTCATATCTTCCAATCGGCTGTATCAATAATTCAATTTAACGTAATTGATAGAATACTAAACTAGTGTTAAGTACAACCTACAACATATTTAATATTTTTTATCGCGTATGCAATGTCTATTCTCTGCTACTAAATGTTGTGAAATAATTAAATAATCTGGCACACATTGTGAAATACTGGCAATCAGTCCGTTTTTTGACAATACATGTCCGTATTGTCACAAACACCTGATCTTATTACTCAGTTTTCACCCATATAATATTTTGGAGTATAATTCAGTCACTAAACCTACTTAAGAGGGTCTACTTTGCAGTTTCAGATAGGCGACATATAATTTTCACCTTCGGTTCTTTAAACGATGTATTTGAGAATCTCTTCATTGGCAGCTTTCTATTTGCTCGATAACTTTTATAAAATACTTTCATTCGATAAGTCGATTGATTTTCTCAAACCTTTACTAAAAAGCATTTATATTAGTCTCATTTTATGTACATAATTACAAAGTAACTAACAGCTATATTTATTAATTCTAGCATAATATATTAAAGAGATACTAAAATATGTTAAATAAATTAGCGTTTAAATAGGTTGATTTAGCACCTCTTTACCTGATTTAACAGACATGTCGTGTTCATATGTCGTATCGTGTTCTATAAACAATCGCTCGTCATAATACGGCGTCACCGCGGGCGCCCAAATAATAGGCTCAGTATACATATTTCCAAGTTTTTTCCTTTTTACCCATACGACTTGGAATTTTATTTTTAACTTTAAGATAAAGCTCTTATGTTGTTACAAAATACCTACAGTTTAATACGTGACGTTATATTGGACTTCTAACATTGTTTTTAGGGTTCCGTATAAACAGATGGCGTTGCTTAAAAATGTATCGCGCAAGTGAAACTTGTATATACTTTATATCTCATATTAATTATTATTCTATTACCTAGCTATATTTAAGGCTAGATTGAAGAGGCTATTTCTAGGTAGTCCTGACTCCTGTTTAGTTTTCGACCGCACCGTCACTTAACATCAGATGACATGGTGGTCAAATAGGTACCTGCCTATTTTAAAATAAAAAACGATGTTAATTTGGTAAGTATATGTAATGATTATACATACAGGCAGACTCTCCAACTTTATTTGTATATGTTGAGATCATAATAAAAATATTAAGATTTTTTTTTATTATTTGAAATCAAAACACTACGGTAGTATTATAAAAACATTATTAAATACTTATCACAGAGAAGATTTGTAATCAACATTGATTTCACTTTTCTCTTTTAATACACTTTCTATTCATTCTTGAGATAAATGTTACTTTTACAAAGTAGTATATAATATTGTTGAGTATATATAAATGTTTTATACAATATTTGGACACCATATCGTGGTGGAGTCCAGAGTCTTAGGTACTCTCTGCCTACCGTGAACGACTTGGCGTGAAGATATATGTATGTATAACTTGGTATTACCATTTTTGTAATAACTTTTAACATACATATTACATAACTTTTTTAATTGGTAACCTATAGAAGTAATCTTATCATTCCGATACTACAGTCATTTCTAGATGTTTTTTTCGGAATTTTACCGACGCTTTAGAATAGAATAGAATGGAACATATTTTATTTCACATAGACATTAGAAACGATTCTTGTGACGCGTCTATATAATTCTAAACTTTACCACCGGAGCGGAACGCGGCCACTCACTGAGAAAATTCGGCGGAAGAAACTCAGCGGGCTTGTCTTTTTTCCTATTTACTAAATTCATAAATTTTACATTCTACAACATTAAAAGAGATTGAAAGAGGAGCAATTAATCCATTTTTATCATCTACATGTTCTGCAACATTATAATTACCTTCTTTGTATAATAGATTTAATACATTTTTATATTTATTTAGGTAAAGGTAGATTTATACTATTTTATAATCAGTAAGTTTATTGTAAAAACTTTAAATGTGTCTATTAACAATTTGAAAAGTTGATCTAAATCTTGTAGGTTTTTTAGAGTTCCGTAACCAAAGAGTAAAAAAAGGAACCCTATTACTAAGACTACGCTGGCCGTCTGTCTGTCTATCACCAGGCTGTATCTCATGAACCGTGACAACTAGACAGTTCAAATTTTCCAAATTATGCATTTTGGTTGCCGCTATTACAACAAATACTAAAAATATAGTATAAGAAATCGATAAAGGGTGCTCCCATACAACAAACGTGATTTTTTGCCGTTTTCATAAATAATGGTGATAGCTATACAGTTAAAATTTGCACAGATGATGTATTTCTAGTTGCCGCTATAGCAAGAAATACTAAAAACAGAATAAAATCAGTATATAAAGGATGCTCCCCTTATAAAATAAAATAATTAATTAAAAACGCGGACGAAGTCGCGGGCACACCTAGTGCCCTATAAAAATAATAAACAGAATATTATTTTATACGCTTTATATAAAAAGTAAATATAAAAAGCATTACAAGAAAATTATTTTTTATTATATGACAATTCCTAAAAGTATGTAGGTATTTTAAAAAACTATAGATGTCACTAAAAATGTTCCAAAATGTGTTGGAACTGAGTCCGGGACCCCGGGATCCCCGAAACCATGGCGCATGCTCAAAACCACCCTCGTGTACATTCACCTTTGCCAAATGCAGGGGAGACAAGTCCCGACCTTGCGGCCAAATAGGGATCAATGACTGGTGTTACTTTAAACTGGAGCTTGACGTAATTTACCCGTATTTTATAACAGTTGTAGCATAACCCCAATATAACGAACCTCAGTATAATGAATTCCTCGACTAAAAAAACTATTTGACATTTTGAACTTATTGTTCCCTTAACCCGTAAAATTAATAAAAAATGTACCTTTACATATTCCCATCCATGCATGTGATTTATATATGGCCCATAAAAATAACGTGTAATCTATATCTATATATACCCACATAAATATTTTTGCCAATATTCAAGTTTTTATCAATAAAATCAATTCTTTAAAAGTAGTATTTTTTAAATTCCCTCGTAAATTTCGAAAACGCAACGCCATGACGTGACGTCACGGTCCAATGACAACGCCATGTCAATTGATATTCTTATTTATGCGTCTTTGGGTATAAAATTTTCGCACCTAGGGACAATACAATATTTATAATATATAAAGTGAAATTAAGTAAGTGTAACAACACTTCATGTAATTTCACTTCGTTGACAAATTATGGTTCTCACGTCTTCTAGGTGGACGGTGAAGTCACAAATAAGGGCACTAAAATGGCATGGTTTAAATCATCCAAAAATTATGATAGTTTAAATATTTTTTTAGCTTATTTATCACTGTTTTGTAAGTGTTATATTTTTTCAGTTATATAATTACTTGAAGTATTATTAAAAAAACATGCTCCTTACTGTCTCGAAACATTTTATAACTAATTTTAAATAATCTATACAAATAAAATTCCATGGTGTGTCTGTAAGTACTTACCTAATATTAAAGTAACTGGTTTTTATTATTAAATGCACAATATGTATGTTTACAAGGTACTACATATTCAAAAAAAAATATTTTTTTAGTTTTTTGTTTCTCTGTCTGTTCCCGCTAATCTCTGAAACGTCGAGACCGATTTTGACGGGACTTTCACTGGCAGACGTGGAAGAAGTCGCGGTCCCAAATATACAAATTGGATCCCACCATTGGCTGTGACACCTGTCAAAGCCACGATGGAAATAATAAAGCATGCTCTGATAAACCATGACACCCTATAGAATGTCGTTAGTCTGGCAGTTCATGGATCTCGGGCTATAATGATATCGTTGAATAAATACGACGTACTTTCCGAAAGATATGAAGACTATGCGAAATGAGTTTTTACGAGAGATAATATATGTCTCATCTTGACAAAATTCTCAATATACTCTAATATTTTATACGAATATTTAATGCTAAGAACTTAATACATAGGTTTCATACAATTTGCATTTCTGTATATTTCATATGTTTGATGATTTTTGATCTTATCTATGAATATTTTCTACCCTCGTTCATAATTTTTCCTTATAAAATACCGTTTACGTATGCATAATCATCGAAATATAAACCGATCTAAATATATTTCCAGCTATTTACTTAATTAAAAATATTATTTGGAAAAACAAATAAAGATCCAGATCCAGAGGTGGCTTAATGGTACGCGCTTCTGACTTATATTTCGATAGTCCAGGTTCGAACCCCGCTATCTAGCAAAGAGTTTTTCTAACTGAAGTATATTTTATGAGTGTTTTTACGGAGAAGAAACCCATTATGGTGAACGTGATGGTGGATTCGTAGACATTATGGTGACAGTCTTGCCACATGTTACATCATAGAACCTAATATCATAGGCTAATTGTGGGTGCATATGTTACTTATGTCTGCCTATCCTTTACCTTTTCAATTTTCATATTTATTTTTTACTTTGTTCGCGTTTCCATTTAATAATTTATTTATTTTATACATTACTAAAATAAAATTCTAAAATAAAAGTAACTTCAGCCGTTCCTTACTACATTAGCTGTCTACCAGCAAAAGTCCCGTCAAATTCGTTCCAACCGTTTCAGAGATTAGCGGGTACAAACAGACAGACAAACAAAGAATTCTAAAAAATGTTGTTTTGGTATACGTACCTTGTAAATATACATATGTACTTAGTAAAAGTAGTTATTTTAATAACATACAGACACTGCAATTTTATTTAATTGTATGGATACATGATAGTGTTAGCTGCTATTTATTATGTGCTATCATTCATTCATAATTCATTTATAAAATTTAGAGATCCATTTGTCCGCAAAAATCTTATCATCGGAAATTTTTTTTAAGAATAGGCTTAAATCAAACAATAAATGAAAAAATATTTTTCTTAATCGCTTTAAAAACGTTTTCAACTTCCAAATAAAAATAGCTTAATTGTGCGAAATGTCCTGTTTTAAAAATCGCTTATTTAAGCTTTTTTTTTCAATTCAATAAAGATATAAATTGTTAACTTCAAGGCACCAGGTTATTATTACGTGTAAATTCCTTGCAAAATAAATAGGCTCGTTAAACTAAGTACTGTAAAACGCGTCGCAGATAAACGCAAAACCCAGTGTCCATAACGTAATAGCTACGATTACTTACACAGAGGTATTATGAATGATCTTTTATTATACGTTCAGAGCAACAGACAATATATAGCCGACTATAAATAAAGGCGTTTCTCACTAAATAAGGCGGAGTTTTTATACGAAACTAGCTGACCTGGCGAAGTTTGTACCGCCCGACATTGCTAAAAATTTAATCAATCAATATTGAGAACTAAGCAACGATTTTGATAATTTAATTGGTTATTTAAAAGTAATAACAAATGAATGAAACATAATTAAGTTCACAGTTTATTTAAGCATAAAATTTAAATAATAATGAAACAATAATCAAAAAATCCGTATTTATAAATAAATGTTACAAATTTAAATAACTATTAATAGCTTTATGTAAAGATTTTTGAAATCTCATTTTTTAATAAAATTTATAAAATTAAAGTGTTTTTAAATGTATTTTTGTGCCCGAAGTGGCGATAAGCTTGTCACACATATCTACTGGACTTACGAGTCGTGAATATACTAGCACACCTCTGCCTACCGCTTCGGGGATAATAGGCGTGAAGGTACTTTCTTCACTGATATAACCAAGATAAGACCTGTTACATTAATAATCCATGTAAACTGAAACACAATAATGGCGAGCATTGACGTTATTATAACTTAAAAGGTAAAGCGGTGGCAAAGCGAGCAAGTCATTCCAGTGCTCCACTATTTGGTCCAGTGATCTAATATTATTCGAATAGCGGAAGAGACACAACAATAATACTGTCTCGTGTATTAAGGCTGTATAATAGGCCAAAGGACGACAAAATAAGCCTCCCTAAAGGTTACACCCACATCAGCCGTCTGTCTGGCTGGCTTCAGGCATTAACGCTTGAAGTCAGCTTTATTCTGGTCTATGGTTATTTCATTTGTGATAAAAACCTTCTATATTTTACATCGATCGTTTTAGTCACAAACATTATGACTCTAAATATCAATATAGATTCAAAAATGTACTCAAGATTAGGGGTGCGAATAACTATATAAAAATTAGAGGTGTCAAGGGACATTAGGATGGAACGAAGTTTACGATTATTTTTTTCATTACAATTCCTTCACTAATTAACCGATAACAATACAAGCAAAAAGTGTCGTGTTAGCTTTTTCGTGAGATTTTTTTCCGTCTAGCGCCTTCCTTTCACAATGCGCGATAAGGAACTTCGTTTTCACCAATAAAAATATTGGTACGCCCATATTCCCGAAGAGGTAAGCGGAGGAACATATACACTCATGATTAGCCGACGATATTATCATGTTAGGTGTGATGGGACCTAATATGACCTAACAAATATCCAATTACGGAAACGAAATCTCAAAATCGACTTAACCTACTTGAATATGTTTTTTTAATTTTTCTTTACTTTATGAATACTTATATGAAAATTATATGCTTGTGTTATGGGCGTTAGAAAACAATACTAATTCATGGTACTTAAATAGATACAAGAATAATCTATATATATAAAAGAAAGTCGGGTTTGTTACAACACTTATAACTCGAGATTTGCTGGACCAATTTTCATTGTTTCATCTAGTTTTTAATAAACACCCAGATCCGGAAATACAAACTCATGCTCATCGCACAAGTGTCTATCCCAGTCGGGAATTAAACCCGAGCCTCGAGCTGAGCCGACCAAAGAGGCGGTCAAAATCAAACAATAACAATGAAAACTTAAAATATCGAATGAGTACATAATATCAAATAATAGGTCATTTAATGTTACTTTACGACCTTTTTTCATACTCAACAAATACCTATTTATAAAAAAATCACAATTTGTCGTTTTGGAGGAAAGGCAAACATTATGGCGCTAGATTTCTATATAGCTACAACTACATAAGATTACGTGTGTGGTAAATGTGCACCCTTTCTTAGCCAATGATATTACGAGCCATGATATGTCAGTTGGCAAGTCCGTAGACATATCCTGGGTTTTCTTATGTTGCTTTCCTTTAACGTAAGAGCACTCAGAAAATGTGCTTATATTGGGAAAACTGATTGGTATCTATAGTTCAAACATAAACTAACAAAATGGATGACTGAAGCGCGTACCACTTGGCCATCGAGGTTTTAGTATATGTTTGTCCACATGTCGTATATAGTCGTATATATAACAGTCGAACCAGAGACGTATCGGCGCCCAGAGTATTCGGCGCCGTCTAGTCGTGACTCTAGAATCAATTAACCTCAGTGTTAAGAAAAGTATCCTCCTGATTGAATTTATATACACGACCGTCCCGACCTGATGATTAGCCATCCTGATTGCGAACCATAGGGCCTAGGGCCTACAATTTACCAGCGATTGGAAGTATAGAACCTTGGATAATATAATATGTTTATTGCTGGATTGTATTTTATTATACTTTAACTTATTGATTTATTAAACGTTATGTTTGGTTTTTAGTCGTATCATAAAGCTAATAGTAATATCTGGATATTACACTCCGAAAAACGACCTGTCTCGCAAATATGTAGTATTGTTAACTCTTTCTAAATCGGACAACTTCAAACAAACCGGCCTTAAGAGTGAGATAGCCGGCCCTATGAGATGTTTAATATTGTGTACAGTTTATTAATAAGAATTTAATTCCTTTAGATTCTTGGTTACTGAACGTTTTCATCGTTTTAATTAAATATTTATTTTTAATAAAAATATATTTTATGTTACGTGGTTTTGAGTAAGAGTTGCAAGTTTTTTTTACCAAATATTAGGTGCTACACACAGGTGTTAACCTGTTTTGACAGATAAATGCGAAATAAGGTCAGGTATCTACTCTAGTAGATACGACTGACCTTATTTCGCATTTTCTGATATTTTTTAAGCCTTCCAACCATTGTAAAATAATGTAAAAAAATACACGGCTAGATTCGTTCCACCTGACAGTGACAGCTAACGTCATTGTCATAGGCTATGAATTTCTCCGAGTAAATTATATAAATAAGCGTTTACTTTTCCTAAATCTAGATTGATTAAATTCTTTAAAGCCTGCTATTAGAAGTAATGGAGAGATAAATATAAAAATCGAAAGGAAATTAAAAATAATAACACTTTTTTACAAACTGTACCTAGATGCGTATCAAATATTGACAGCTAACGTCAATCTCAAACAGTTTAAATATATCTCAGATATTTGCACTCTTTCTGTTACTTTTTTATCATTGCGTAATGTTTAAAAACGTGTACAACGTGTTGTCTTCACGACTAAGTGACCCAAAGCGGTTTTGGACAAAGTTTAAGAGAATAATAAATATAAAGTAATATCTTACAAACACTCGTTTTATTCAACAAATGACTGTAAAACAGCGCAGGAAGTCTTAGCATAAAAACACAACAGAAACAGTAAATTAGTTGGCTGAATCATTGGGCATGTAGCCAATAAAACTAGGGACCATTAGCCAGGAACCTCCTTAAGCGTTGGCTCATATTGGACGAGTTCTCTTAAAGGTCGCTCCTACAAACCAGAAACAACTATAGAAAAGAAATAGTGGTTTAAAATCCTTAAACTAAAGTTCTAAATAAAAATATATGGAAATCATCAACCAGCCTATATGACTATTAAACTCGTCATAAGTCTTAAACCCAAGTCGATTTTTAAAAATCTTAGGTCAAGACATAGTTTTGCAAACAAAAAAGAAGTAACTTAGTAAACAATAAAATTTTAATTTTAAAACTATGAATAAAATTAAGACTTTATCACGTTGAATTTTAATTGATTAAGTTATTTTTTTATAACAGGTTATTTTTTTTAATTTAATCTTTTTGCTAAGTCACTTTTTGTGGGTCGGTTCTAGTTTGCAAATATATGTCCAATTATAATCATCGAGTGTTGTAATATAGGTGTAATATAGATTTAAAGGATAATCCGTTCAGATTGGTACGATCGCTTTATCTGGTATCGTCATAACATCAGTGCTGTCCATGGTCATGTTCCAATTTTGAAAGGTAAGATAGACGATGAATTAACGCACGCAAAATATTTAATGACACAACATTTATAAGGCAAAAATAACGTAATATTTGACGATTTTTTTTTTGGAAAAAACGTGGTTTAAGAAATACCGATACTATTTTATTATTGTCATAAAAAAGCTGGCAATAAAAAGAAAAAATAATCACCTTCAACATGGACCAACCAACACAATACACTGGACCATCTCACATTTATATAGTCTCATTTAATAATCGCATTAACATTCCTTTATCTGAAATATTTACATGCAACAATGTCATACAATATATTGGTACGTTTACGTATTTTGTAATAAATTCTTAACCCACAGATTCCGTATTGGTTTCATTCCAGAGCAACACACAGCCTCCGTGTAATTCTAGGTATGTCATCCGGATAAATCCGGTCATAACTGGATGAGTTAACGCTCTATCCGGTTTTTATTAAGCTACGATAACACACGTGCAAAGTAATAACCTACGTTCACTACCCGCTGCATTACTTGCATTTGGATTGCGAAATCGCGTCCGGTGTGGGCCAGCGGCCAAAAGTAATTCAGAGACAGCACAAATATATAATAATATATTGCAGTACTATCTACTTCTTGCTTTGGTTAACTTGGAATCATCTAAAGAATTACACCAAACGTAGCATCTAAGAGCCTCGGTGGTTCAATAGATGACGCTTCGAATTTCCATTTCGATAGACGAGTTTCACATCCAATCATATCGTACACTATGTACCAATAAGTTTTTCTAACAAAAGTACATTTTTAAGTGTATTTGAAGAAAAGCGTCATTTTTTTCACTACCGTTTTCAAATTTGACCTAATCTAAGATTGGGCCAGATTTTACTACCAATTTGCAGAGGTCAGATGGCAGTCACTCTGTGTAAAAACTAGTGTCCTTCTCAAATCTTCTAGATTAGGTAGGCGACCCCGATATCATCTGATATGGAAATGGGATAAGGTTGAGTCAAAGAACATCAATTAGACCATGACAGTGATTGGTTAATATTTCAGATTCTCGAATTTAAAACATCGCTGCTTGTCATTGTCGTATTACAGTTTAAATGGCAGAATACTCTTTTAGTCCTAGAGATAAAGTAATTATAATTATAACCCATATGGTCTCTAACTTAAGTATTGTATATATCTATCTTTTAGTAAATTTGACCATAAGAAGCATACAAACTTAGAAAATTGTATCTGTTTGTTTTCTCTCCAATATTATTTATATAATAAATGCACACATGTAATAAAATATCAAGCACTGTCCTTATTTAAATACCAATTTTCTCAACTTTTAAATATATTCTCCTAATATATACCATTATATACCTTTTCTCTACATTCATAAATAAAATAAATTCTCTCTCGTTTCTTTTTTTAATTTTGATTTATTTTTTCTCCTTAGCTATTAGTTTCTTTTTTCTGTTGGGACAAAGGTTTGCTGGTAGATATTGCTATAGGCATTAATCTAAAATTAAAATAAATGACTTCACTACTGGTAAATATATTAGTAGGTGTAGCTCTATGTAAATAGTTATGTATTTGCACATTTTCAAACGTCTATAATTATTTAACATTGAAAGCGCAACTATGCTATAATAAGTTTTCATGTTATAATAAAATATTTTGTAGCAGATTTATCTTATGATATTATAACTAAAATAATCCATAGATCTCTATACGTTCAGGCAACTAAATCTTGAATAAAGCATACATGAAGTTCAAAAGCATTATCTGTTTTAAAAACTACAGTCAAAAAGAACCGATAATAGAAGCATTTTTTTAAACGATATCAGATTTTTTATCTAAATGTTAAGCTTATCTTATGTATCTTAAAATATAAATGTATATTCTTTTAATTATACAAAACGTGTTTCATTAGATAAATAAAGTTTTTTACGTGTGTTTTCAAATGTTTGACCACAAATAAGTCGTAATAAATAATACATAAGCCGATAAGAGTGACTTACCGTGGTCAGCAATAACAATTTGATTACACTGTATCACTATTACCATACATCACGTCACTAATTTTCGATGCACAGGGTGTTTATTTTTATTTCCGATTCGGTACCGACGCGGTCGCGTGCTTTTCCGACCAACGACTGGCTGTTATCGAGCGACCAACCACTCCCCGCGCCGCTGTAAACCAATTTATAATACATACGGAGACGCAGCATCCCCAACACCATCCCCCAAAGAATTCTATACCTTCCGACGTTCAAAATACGATTTAAATTGGCGTAGAAAGGAATTGCCGCAGAGGCAAAAACGTCGGTAGTTTTTAGAGAATCGCGAAGGGTGCGAATTGTGTACATTCAGTTTTCACCGTTTATAATTGGAATCAACACAAGGGCGACTTACAGGTTAAATATTCATTGACACTAGCATCAAGCACTCTCATTAATTAATGTTGGTACCTAATTAATTACTTTAAGGCCCATGCTTTAGCATTTTATTAAGAATGTTTTTTGAACACCATTTATCACATACATTCTTAAAAGTAAAGTTTTCTCTCTTGTTTCACGGCAAGAATTAAGTTTTCTATAAATATATTAATATTAATGTAATTAAATAAATAAATATCTCTACACAAATTACACAAATTGATCGCCTCTGCAACGGTGCAACGGTACAGTTGTTGCCTGTTAAGAATGTCACCCGCGTAGGGGCCCCGGTTCAATTCCATGGTCGGGCAACTTATCTTAAATGTTTTTCAGATTATTCTAAGTAAGCATTACATTACCCGGGATTGGAATGTGCCCGAAGTAGCGATAGGCTTGTCACCTATCACATCATGGGTCCTAGCACCTTGGCTAAATAAAATTGGAGTGTTTGTATGTAATATTAAAATAACTGCTATTTACTGAATTCAATTGTAAGTATGTTTACAAGGTACTACATTACCAAAATATTATTTTATTATAATTTTTGTCTGTCTGTAGGCCAATCCTGATTCCGCTAGAATTATTTTGACGGGACACTCATTGGCAGACAGCTGATGTAATAAGGAATGGTTTATGCTACTATTATTTTAGAATTTTGTTTTAAAAATGTACAAAATAAAATAATTAAATAAAGACGTGGGCACATTTAGTACTTATGTAAAACTAACAATACTAAAATAGTTTTCAGGTGAAATCTTTTTCAATGACCTTTCCAAAACATCTATACCTCGCAATGTGGTTTCCATAGACACCAGAACCCCCATCCTACCCCACCTGTCGCTTCATAACCTTACGCGTTATATCTAAGTAGCTTCCAATTTATCAATGCTATTTTTAGTTGCCTTGTTAAATTATAATTGGATATATTTACTGTAACGTCGACTTTTCTTCTTAGTTTTCTGTACGTAACAGGTAAAAAACGGAACCCCTTTTACTAAGGGCCTGTTTCACCAAGTCTGAGTAAGTATCAATTAACTCATTGATTAGTATTACTTGACATATAAAACAATCAAGTAAATACCTTGGCTAATCGTGGGTGTGTTCTTGTAGGTATATCTAGTGGACTTACGAGTCGTGGATATACTAAGCACACCTCTGCCTACCTCCTCGGGTATAATAGGCGTGAAGGTACTTTATTAAGTGAATTAGTTCCATTTTACGTTTGTGAAATTGCTTTCTGCATTTACTCATGAGTTTACTGAGCGATTAGCTTACTTGTAACTTTACTCGGACGTGGTGAAAGAGGTGACTCTGCCGTCCGTCTGTGGGTCTGTCACCAGGTTGTATTTCATGAACCGTAATAGCTAGATAGTTGAAATTTTCACAGATTATGTATTTCTGTTGCCGCTATAACAACAAATAATAAAAACAAGATAAAATAAATACATAAAGGGTGCTCCCATACATCAAACGTGATTTTTTGCCGTTTTTGTAGATAATCATGACATACTGTCTAATAGTTAAAATTTTCACAGATAAAGTCATTTCTGTTGTCGCTATAACGACAAATATGATTGTTTTGCCGTTTTTATAGATACTGGTACGAAACCCTTCGTGCGCGTGTCCGACTCGCACTTGACGGATTTTTAAATTTCCGTACCCAAAGGGTAAAAATGGGATTCTATTACTAAGACTCTCCTGTCTTAGTATTTGTTGTTATAGCTGCAACAGAAATACATCATCTGGGACAATTTCAACTTTGCAGCTATCACGGTTCACGAGAAACAGCCTATTGACAGACATACAGACAGACTTGTAGATGTTTTCACCCTTTGGTTACGGAACTCTAAAAACGTATAACAATATTCCACAAACAGCGAATTGTGGCTGACGTAAAATTAAAAAAAAATCTGCCGTGCACTTCAAAGGTGAAGGTAATTTTGTCTGCAAATATTTATTGTTTCAAAAATAATAAGGTATCAAATTTAACACCGGCTGACGTCAGACCCGTGTCTGTTTCCGATCCCTCCATAAATCCCGGGAGATCCAGTCGGGATATCATTTTTCACGTTGGCCCAATATATCCCACTTATCCTTTATCTTTAGCACTAGACTCTCAGTTGACTTTGTTACAAGTAAGTTTCTACTACTACAAGAATAGAATAGAGTAGAATAAAGTGGAGAAGAGTAGAGTAGAGTACAGTAAAGTAGAGTGGAGTAAAGTAGAGTAGAGTACCTACAGTAAATTAGAGTAGAGTACAGTACAGTAGAGTAAAGAAAAGTAGATCAGAGTACAGTAGATTAGAGTAGAGAATAGAAGACTAGAGTAGAATAGAATAAAATATTAATTTATATAAATATAAATAAAATATTATTTAACATAAACCTTACCAGTGGTTCTTGTGACGTATCTATATAGTTTTAAAATTTACCATCGGATCGGACGGCCGGCCACTGACTGAGAAGATCCGGCGAAAGGAATTCAGCGGGCTTGTCTTTTTTTACATTATAAACCAAGAACCTCCTCTTTTTTGAAGTCCATTCAAAACTAAAATGGTTCGCCCCTTTTTTAGTTAATCCAATCGGACACCAGATAAAAGTGCAATATAATTACAAACAGAAAAAGTACCAAGGATAGGTATTATATTAATCCCTCCTTAAACGGTTACCTCTGTAATCCTGGAGAAATATATTTTTATTACAACCCCGGCTAATGGACTCTGTTAAAAACCCCCAGTAGGCTGCAATATACAGCGCTGACAAAATACTGATACGGTCAGCAACATTTAAACTAATCCATAAGCATTTTTACTCCCGACGGTACACAGACGGTGTATGCGATTGCTTTGAGAAGATGTGTGTATGTGTGTTGCTATTTATTTCCGAAACTACTAGTCCGATTTTGATGTGGTTTTCAATGATGGGTCAGAATTGGATTGGTGCATGTTTTTAGATAGGTGTACCAATGTAACCGTTGCAAAATATATGTACTAGTCCGATTTAGATATAATTTTCGTCGTGTGTGATAGATTAGTAAAGATTTCCAAATAGGTGTTATAACTGTAACTCACTAGGTGGCAATGTAATCGAGTTCGATTTTGATGCGGTTTTCATTATAGGATTTGTGAAGGTTGTCAAACTGGCATTACGGTGGTTAGTCGCCAGGAAGTGCTGCGATAATATGTTTTACTTGCTCCTTATTACATTAGCTGCCAGTGAAAGTCCCGTCAAAATCGGTTCAGCCGTTATAGAGATTAGCGGGTTCAAACAGACAGACAGACAAAAATTCTAAAATTGTTGTTTTGGTATATGTAGTAAACATACATACCTATGTATTTAGTAAAAAGCGGTTATTTTAATATTACATACAGACACTCCAATTTTATTTATTTGTATGTATAGATGTATTAGACATGTACCTATGCTCTTGGTTCGAAATAAATCATAATAAGAAATTAAAAAAAAACTCAAGACGGTTTTAATGTACCTATTGAAAAAGGATAAAAATTTAAAAAATCCCGACATAAAAATTTATAACAAGGTTCCAATCTTAAAATAGCAACGCAATATTAACATCTATGTTTTCTAAGGCGACGAGACGGGACCTCTTACTATCGAAACAGTCCCCCGGTATATTTCTTTTTCAGAAAAAAGAGCATTTCCACTACTACTTTGTTAACCGTGAACTTGAGCAACAATATATTTTATTTAAACAAAAAACCCCATACAAAATCCTTCTTAGTTGTTATAGCTTAGTCATTAACTCACTCATCTCGTTTATATTTATTTTACACCCAACTGCCTTGCATTAAAGTTGAAATTCCAATTATTCGCAATAGCCATAAAATCTTTGTGAATTACACGCTTCAACTATTAATCTTTTTGCTTAATTTAAAATTCGATTTGTCCATCAGAACATTTTTATTGCACAAAACTGCATTGGGTTCGATCTTTTTCTATGTTTAAAAAAGGAGAAGTGTTTGCCCACAGATAAGCACTCGTGTTTTTGGGGTTCTGTATCCAAAGGGTAAAAACGGAACCATATTACTAAAATTTCACTGTGCGTCTGTCTGTATGTCACCGGGTGTATCTCTTGAACCGTGATAGCTAAGAAGATAAATTATTCGCTGAATGTATATCTGGGGGCACGGCAGTGCCCCCGCCAAGTCGAGCAGCACGGCCGTAAT
>DVZL01000295.1:0-25083 GCA_018236625.1 Lasaia peninsularis
ACTATATACAATTATATATTTGAATATAATTTTTATATCTATATAGATAACAATTACTGTTACAATAAACATTAGTGTCATTCACATGATAATCCGTTTTCTTATGAAAAAATGCCTTTAAATAAAATTAGACGCTAGGTGGCGCTAAATGCTTGGTCATACCTGGTCCTTGGTCATACCATAATAAATAACTGAATATTGCCATATTTACAATTTTCAATGTATTCTGTTGTTCATACTTGAGGTTATTACCTACTGATATTTTAAAACATAAGAGTTTCGAAAAAAACAACATCTGCTTTTCAAAGTGTAAAATTTTCAAAATTTATACGCAAAAAAATGACTGTATCGATACTTTTTAAGTTTTAACTTAACAACCAATATGCTTCAATAAATGCCTATTAAGCAAAATCGTCTAATGAGGTTATTTACTCGTCACTCGAGCTCAACCAGAGATAGAGCACGTTATTCTCCCGACGAAAGCTTGGAAAAAGAAAACACTTAACTTATCACCAACCTTTTACATATCAACTAATTATTAGCATGTCAATAAATTGGTAGATTTTTACCAAGAAATATACGTTGTTTACTTAGACATAAAGTAAGCTAATGTTAAGGTTTTTGCTTATCTTAATCCTAGACCATGATAATGATAGGCAGTTGCATTTCATTTAGCCGCCAAAGGTATTTTTTTTAATTATGTTTCTAGAGACCTAAAATATATCTCAGCTGAACTAATACCGCATTCGCCATAAATAAAAAAATTTAAAAATGAACAAGCAGTTGCAACAGACAAATATATTTCTGAATAAAATTTTAAATCTATTAGTTGCTATAACATTTATAAAATACACATAACTTTGTAATTAAAAAACATTATGGCCTTATTCGATAGTTGCGCGCGAATAAAACTTCAGAGCAAGTATTCAACATGTAACTGCATATTTTGCCCCTCTTTCTTAGTAATAAAAAAACAACTGTCAAGTTGACGTTTGCACTTTTCATTCTGCACATCACATAACAGATAATATACAAAAACTTGCATTAGATGCCTCGTGTATGATTTACATTATCATAACTTTTTTTTTATTTCTAACAATATCTTTTAAATATCAGGTATAAAAATATAATAGAGCAATCAGAATAGTAAATGGGTAAAATTAATCAATTATTAAATAATAAAATATGTATGTTTTTATAAATCATAAAAATATTGAAATTCCGACAACGGAACTACAGAAAGTTTAAGTATTAGAAAAACATGATATTATAAAAAATTTAATTTACATTTACGTACCATAAGACCATTATTTTTAATACGAAACGATATTTTATAGGAGGAATTAATTAGATAGGTTTTTCTAAGAATTTCATCGCTTAACATTGTTTCCTTTAAAGTATTTATTATTTTATCTATTTTCTCCAATGAGTTATTTTTTCTTTTAACTTAGTATTCTAAAAATCATTACCGTTTTTTAACAGTATTTAAATCCTTAAATAGAACAGTTTTATTATTTTTTTCTTAATTTTTTAAATTTTTATATAAGGATTGAGATAAATATGACAAAATTTGTTTTATAAAAATAGGTACTCATTGATTTCTAATAATGTTTTTTCAACGTTTCTAGTATTACACCCGTAAAAATTGGGTAATAAATAATCATTCTTAATCTAAAATACCTAAATATACAACAATTATTAAACGTCAACAAATGGCAACATTAGAGCAGGCTAACAATATGATAGTAATTCGTCAATACTGCAAGCTTTTTCACAGCATTCACTGACAACGAATCGCTTGCCACGATTGGGCATTTCCAGGCTTCTGGCTTTCTGTGGAGGAATCCATGGCCAACCGACTTGATTATCTTGATCCTTGTAGTACGGTGATAGGATTGAATCTGTAAATTGTGATAAAGTATTATTTGATATATATATTATCATAAAATAATATTTTTTACGTAAATTAATTGTGATGATTTAGGTAAATCATTTCTAATGAATAAATTATTTACTTAAAACTATATTTTTGTAGCATAAGACAGTGAACGAGTAAGCGGCTCTGCTGATTAAAATCTACCATAGATGTTATGGGTGCGTCGGCGTCCTTTAGCCGAGATGTTAGACCCTACATTACGGACCGGAATATGACCTTATGACCTTTATTGTTTGTTTATTATTTGGCGATGAAAAAATAGGGATCCGGATAAATTGCTTCACAGCTCTCTGTGAGCAACTACCACTAGTGGTCAATTTAGTATTAACAAATTTAATGCTTGCCTCTTAAGAATTGCTTGGTAGGAAGGTAAGGAAAACCGGTATGGTTTTATGACGATAGTAATGAATGTGGATGAAGCTAGTCAAGTAGTCATGTGGTCGTGTAGGAAGCGTGACATTCGATATTCTCTGCCTACCCCGCACCGGATTTTGCGTGAAGATATATATGTTTACCGAGATGAACTCTTTTTTTACCCAAATAGGGCAAACTTACTGTACATAGTCCCTTGGTCTGATCTCTTCTCGGTGCTGTCATCAAAACATAATAATGCCAGAGCTCGCGCCAGTGTTCGCCCACAGTAGACCTGTGGCTTAATGTGCTGGTACATCATCTGACCACCTCCAATGTGAGCCTCGCTAACTGAGATAATCATTGCCAAAGCAACTATTATTACTGAACCTTGTAAACCCATCTGAAAAAATAGTTTTTATGACATATTTTATAATTTCATTGTTGACACTTGATAAAATTTCATATATTGATTTTTTTAATGAAAAAACTTATAACTTAAATTTTAGCTCTCATGGTGCTGTAAAAAGCGAAACCAGTCGACTATTTCAAAAATAATTTTCAATAAATGCCTTTTAATGATCTCAGAAGTAGTTCAAACTATTTTCTTGAAATTTTGTATCAGGGGATTTCGGGGGCGATAAATCGATCTAGCTAGGTTTTACTTTTGGGTTTCATTTATGAATTGTGTTTTATTGAATAAATCTCCTACAATATCATTAGAATACGTAGCTAAATTCGCCACCATTTACGAATATAATGTAAAGAACATCGTTTATATCCGTATGTGACTATAATCTTGTCCTCTTTTTTACCCCTCTCGAGGGTGAAATTCATTATATCTATAATTATGCAAAATTCCAGCAAAATCCGTCCACTGTCAATTTTTTTATATTATCGATTGATATAGCTTTATGCATATCCAGCGGTTATATTTTTTAACATATTTTAAAAACTCTTATTTTTCCGAGGATGGAGTCCGAGGTAAATCAAAGAAAACTTTGATAGCGTACCCAAAGAGTCAGAAAGTAATATGCTAAGAATCCCCTAAACGTCTTTCTGTCTGCCACCAGGCTGTATCTCATGAAACGCGATGGTTAGAACGTTGAAATATCAATACATGATGTAGGTATTTCTGTGGCCGTTACAATAACAAATACTAAAAGCAGAATAAAAAATTTGACTGCGGTTTACTTTTTACGAGTATTTGTGAGACTATACTTCCCGTCACGAGAACCTATAGTTTTTGTAAACAAAATTCTTTTAGCAAGTAAATATTTTTACATCACTCATGTTCGGTAAGTAGGTCCTTTAACCCCCAAATGGGGCTTGTAAGTGACCGATTACCGCTCTAGGGTAATAATGTAGCTAGAAAATCTCTAGGGCGGTAAGTAATTTTAAAAAAAGAACAAATCATTCTTTTAAAAAGTTCACGTACATCTACTGGCAATGTGCAAAGAGGTTGCATCGCTATTCAGCCTCGTCTTCGTATGAGTATAATAGTCATCAATTTTAAATATCGAACGGCGTAGGTCAATTTCGTTCTTAAAAAAAAAATAGCGAGTTCTTTACGAACTTCGTTCTTCTTAATGAAAAAAGGCGGGAATATAAGACTTTTACTTTTGTTTTTGAGATTTTTTTATAATTACGTTCTAATTAGGAAAACATATGAGTTCTTCAACTGATAAATATATAGGGTAAGCTGCACTGAACATTTTGCCTGAAACTCCGAGACTATTCTTTAACATACTTTTTCTTGTAATGCAGATTTTTTTCTACTTACCTTACAATCGAGATGTAAAGCAGAGAAGTTAGTTCGGGTGTAAGCATCAATTGCACCCTCGAACTATAGCCAGCCCTTGGCCACTAATCTACTATTATGTTTAACACACCAATCATTATAATATATTGGTAGTCTTTTGTAAGCGATTAAGATAAAATGATTGAGGTAGGTAGTCGGTAGACTTGCATATCGTGCCTAACAACCCAGTCACAGTACAGACGCACCGATATCTATGACGTCCATAGACCACGTTTCACTCTTACCAACAAGAGAATCGTGCGCTTGTTAGCAGTTTTATCCCATAGAAAATAAACCTACGACTGGTTGCAAAAGATTCACTTTCATCTACGAATCTCGCTGGTTCAGTTTTTAGTTTTACCGAGGGCCAGAGTCATTGTATGATATTATCACGGTAGGCAGAGACACTTTGCAATCAATGTGCCAAGTATCACTATTCCTACATACTTGCCTATCTTCCTCCACATTTATTATTCTCTTCATACAAACACGCCGGTTTCAGATTCTAGAATACGGAACTTCTCGAATATGGAACTTGCCCGAGGCAATTACTATAAAGAATTTTATCCTACCGTCATAATGACATTGTCGTGGTTCAATTTTTTTACACTATCGCATTTGACACAAACGCCCCTAATAAGTAATCAAGTATGACGACTGATGATTACCTTACAAAATGTTGATCCTCTATTATGTAGTAAAAGTCTAATACTGTGTATTATTTATATTTAATAAAAATATTTACAACATTGATGCAATTATTTCTGTCTACTATTGAGAAAATATGTTTAAACACTACATTAAATATAACAAAAATTAGTATTTGTGGTAAAAAAATCTTTAAAAATTAATACTAAACTCCGGGCTAGAGAGCTTGCAGGCTCCCATACATTTTTCTGCTGATTTGTTTGATAGTGAACACTAATTAACAAAGAACAGTTAACAGAAATACCATAAAATTTAAAAAACGATAAGAATAATTAGAATATCACTTCGATCTCGAAGCACAATATTCAAATTAATTTGTAAAAATACTACTAAAAAATTTAACAATACAAACTTATACTTAATTCTGTATTTCAATAAATCGTTTTCTTCCTTAAAATAATAAAAATATAAAAAGTATATTCATAATCAAAATAAACTAGTAAATATTGACGTTGGAATATCAACTTTCTAATTTCATATCGTAAAGATTTATTTTTAAACCAATTGTAGCAAACTATCAAGAAATGAGCGGTCGTATTAATTAACATACCTACTAATTTAAAGCTTTAGCTTATAAAATGTATGTGGGCCTCCAAACTTGATAACACCCAAAAGTAAAAAAAATATATATTAAATAACGCTTTTAGCGAGAGATCAAATTGAGTAACAAAATTATTAATTTCATTTCATGTAATTGTTAAATTAAAGCTTCAAATAAACTTACCGTAACACTAACCATACATGCATTTTAATTTTAGCACAATAATTTATACAATTTATAATTAATTACTATACATTCAAACGATATTGGACCGTCATTGGCTAATTCCTAAATAATAAATGCAATTTTGCTAATAATATTTATACAAAAATACAGTTTTAGGACTAAAAACATACCCAAGGTATAACGGCTATGCCTTTTATTACGATTTAGGTTATGAAGGTTCTTTTGACATTAATTACATACATACTCTTTGCTATTTTATCTTTAGGCATATTATATGTCTATTTATTTAAGTGCAGAACATTACACTTAAAATTTAAAAACCAACGAAGTGACATTTAGACTAATGTCAAAGGAGCCTTCATACTTCGCCGTTAGTTAGAGTACCAATTATAATACACACTTAAATAATAAAACAGTTAATATTATTTACAGAACCGTATCCTTATTCATATGCAATCACAAGCTGTTACCCATCAGTCAAGTTTTTAAGTTACCTACTCCTTCTTACATGAATTTTAATATCTAATAAGAAATAATGTAAAGATCGTTGTTTGAAAACAGAAAATTATAAAACTAGAGATTTCCAGAACTGAGACCACTTTCAAGATTGTTTTGAGATTTTTTTTAAGAGTATGGTGTTTATACTCTTTTCTAAAACTATTTATGAACTTAGAATAACTAATGAATACAAACACCACATGAAAATATTATAGTATAATTCGCACTTGTGACAAAATAATACATTTAAATTCATATATTGTGGGTTGAGTGGTCACTTTTGGTGATTCAAAATTTTCTTCTTTGAAAAGTCTACGAGATCCTCAATTAAACGTCCGAATGAACATAAACTTACTGTCCAGAAACTATTAGGAATTACGTCTATAAAGTACAGAAAAGGAGCTGGACATTGACATTTCCGTTATTAACGACTCCCTATCATAGATATGCCTATCTAATAAATTTTTATGGCACTTTCATTGCTAGCTTACATTATCTCACTCATTTTATAAAAGCAATACAAAGATTGCTTCAAAATTCAACATTTTAAAAGTATTAATACATTTGACACTAGTATAGTCTAAATTGACTTTTAAGTTTAATTGTATGCAACATTTTAATATTTTAAAATGTAAATAAAAGTCAATTATAAAAGATTAGACAAAGCCATAGTATATACCCTGTCCAATATAATTGAAAGAAAAAACTTGGTATTAAATCTAAAAAGAAACAATATTACAAATCTTAATATGGAATTATGAATAATAAATTAGACCATTAGGACGGCCATTAATAGTTTTAAACATAGTAACATTTATATCTAGATCACTGAATACATACACAAATAAATATGAAATTAACATTCCTAATACTTTAAACATCCATCATTCTTTTTGGCCACATTTCTAAAAAAGGACCAGCTCCTATCCTATTTAAAACTATTTCTTATTACTAATCATGTAGACATATAAACATTGAAATGTATGTTCAGTTGTCATTACTCACCTAAACACGAACCACCCATTTTATGTATGTACAAGTTAGGAATAGCTTTAATTATTATAAGATACTCATTAAGTACGGCCAATGATAAGCAACAGCAAAATCAGTTAAAGGAATATAATATTCAAATCTGTTCTAAACAAAGAGTTTCTTTTTTTTCAGTTTACTAACTAGCAGCTATGTTCTGACGCTTAGGTCATTGACAAATGCAGGACAATTAGTATGAAACTTCATTCAGCTATTTAAGATTATTCTCTCAAATATTTTCACACGATGTTTGCCTAGATTTTTTTGTTTTAGAAATTTCCACTTCACTGTAAATATTTTATCGCTTCTCTTTAGTCGTACTTTAATTTCGAGTAATTAGTTTTCAGTTACACCAATGTTTAATAAGTATTTAATAAACTTGGAGTACTTAAGATTAAAAAATTAACAAATTCAACTTAACTCAAAATAATTCTTGCAATATCTTATCCGACTCATTCAGTATAGTTTACCCTGTTAATGACTTCATACACCATTAATATAGAATAAAGAAGTGCACAAAAACGTGCAATAAAATATTTATCTACTTACATTTATAATTAAAGAGAAATGTATAATTCGTCAATATAATGACAACATTCATCGTATTGTGACAATCATTTACAACAGTATCGAGTTATCTGTAGAGTTGCAGAGTTTCAGTCGACGGCCATTTTCGTTTTTACAGATTCGAATTATCGAAGTACGTTAAGTTTTTAAAAACGTGGCAACGGCGCCCTCTATCAACTTTACAGACGTCATACGTTCGTTCGATTTGTGATCAAGACAGTGTAGGGGTCGGGGGCATTCGTGTGGCTTAGTGTTTGGGGAGGAGGGCGGCGTGTTTGAGCCGTAAGTGTGCGCGGAGCGTGTCGATGCGGCTGTAGGTGGCCGGGCAGTAGGGGCAGGGCGAGCGCTGCGCCGTGTGCGAGTGGTAGTGGTGCCATCTGTTGGAGACCTCCTTGCCGCAAGACTTGCAGCGCCACAGCGCCGCGCTCTCGGTGGCCGCCACGAACATGCTGTGGTACGAGTACTGCGCCACGGGTACGTGGGATCGCTCTGGAAATAACGCCTCACTAACTTCACCCCCAATGCCGTCCGCTACTATATGCTACTTTATAAAAATGACATTGAAATATTCTGAGCGCGATTGGATAGACCGAGCCGAACTGGAACTATCATTGTTGGGATTGGCTTGTTATTGTATGACGAAGTCTCGGTAAAAAAAATATTTTGGTTATAAAACTGTTATATTACTTTAATTTAAAGTAACAATCGTTTTAGTTTTTAAATTTTCAGTACCTCAGAATTTTAGAATAAACGTTTATAATGTGCGTTTAATTAATTATTTTCCAATTAAACATAGACACAACTCAATTATACTTTTGTTATAAATATGAAAATATTCAGATTATTACTGGCCGTTAGGCGTTTCTTTTGGTCACGAAAAAAAACAATAATCGCGCGCCATCTTTTATGGACATTTGATGCATGATCATATTTATTAAATTAAGCATTTTGTCCCAGTTTATCCTAGGCTTTAAATATTGTGGTAAAAATTACGTTTTTTTGCCTCGACAAATGCTGTAAACCGTTCGAGTTTTATTTTTGCTATCGCTAGTTTAGAGCTAAGTTTGAAAATTTGAATCTAATACTTTTTAAATTGACGATTAGAGTATTATTTGGTTTGAATTTAGAAAATTTTGTAACATTGATAGATTCGAATGTTACTGAATGTTTAGTCACAATAATATCTCGATATATTTATGCTTTGAGCATACTTGGCGACATGAGAATGTTTTAATTTTGGCATTTTGCTTGGCTTGCTTTACTTAGCACAAGTGTATATAATATTTAAACTAATGTCAATTGAGGACCCAATATTTTTGTTTATCGCCTTATAAACGGATGTAGTCCAAAGTGAACCCTATTGAGAATCATATGTGAACAAAAATTAACAAACTTATTTTATTTCAAAATCTATAGTAATATGTATTTGGTTACAGTAAAAGCCTAGGTATATCTTTTATAAAAATTATAAAACATACACGAAATTTAACTATGGTACATTTTTTGTATATATTGACAGATTTTGTAAACATAGATCGACTATTTTAAAAAGTACTGTCGAATTCACTAATAAGTCCACTCATCCAGTCATTCGTATTGTATTTTCTTTGATGACGCTACGCTATGTTTGTTGATTTTTTCATTCCGAAATTAAATTGGATGGACGAATTTTTAGATTTCCAGAACACTTGGCAAAAATATATTTTTTATAATTAAATGTAATGTGCCAGCAAATTTTCTTTTCTTTCCTTAATTATGTACTTAAACTTTCTCACAAAAATCGTCGGCGAAAATAAAATATAAAATCGAATGGAACATCAAACCCGTTCTATTTATTCGAATGTGTGACTAGGAATTGACTCGTGAGTCCATCATGTATGAATTAAATGTATGTGCGACCGAAGGAACTCATCGCATGAGCTAAAACTTGCTTAACGATTATTTATTTTTTATTTTAAATAAAGAGTAAGATTTTATACTTTTAATTTCAGGCAATTATTTGGAAATTTAATCTAATCAAGTACATTTCTCTCACGTACCAATTGACAGATATTTCATGCACCGAGCACCTAAGTATACCGACAGTTACACATATGGAAGCCTGTGTGCCTAGGGGTCAGGTGTTTAGCCCGGGCCGTGCATCTGTACATGAACGTATAAACAATGAGTGAATGGGGTATAGCGTATAAAACGCAAAACTGAAACTACAAGAATTGTAACATACCACAATTTAATGTAAAAATTAGTAATAAATACAACAGATAAATGCAGGAGTTTGCAACATGTTAAAATTGCATTACATAACATCAAACAATGTGAAAAAAAAATTGCATTACTGCTTGCATAAAACAAATTAAAATTAAAATTTAATGGAGGCATCAAACCAAGACAATAAAATATTCATAAACAACAAATATTTCATAAAATTCATGTAAAAATATAACAAGAGTGATCATTAGGTGTTAGGTACACGATTTGACACCCCCGGCCCTATTCAACTATTGTGATACACGACGCTATAACAAATTCGCTAACGTTACAAAAACAAAATAAAACATAACTAGACCATTGCTATCCTGAAAATTACCATAGAGCTAGTCCTGCACTCCATTGAATTAAAATGATCACACTTTTGTGATATCGTGTAAAATTTACAATATACAATAAATTGGAATAATTTTAAATTGGCCAAATAAGTGACTAGGTCCGCAAGACCTGATCTTATTTTCATAAGACTAAATTTAGTAATTCGTTAACCTTATGTTTAAATTCCATATGGCATAAAGTTAGCTTTCACAAGTCCAATTGTATGGTCACCGTATAATTAATCATTAAGTTGTATACTTTTTGAAAGCTGAAAGAGATCAAAGGAAATATTCTGAGCCAAACGATGTGATTCTCCAAAATATTTTGGCCAGACACCATTAAAGTATCCTAACCTAAAATATCTTAAATAATATATTTTACTAACCATCGAATTGCTCACAGCAAATTCAATTTAAAAATTGGTCTCGAGTGATTAACGCGAATGTATTTAATGAGTACCCGCTTCCCTCACAGCAATGGGACCCGTACCGGATAGCCATGATCTATTTCAACAATAGACGTTACTTGCGCGACAATAAATTATTAAACAGTACATAACTATTACGATTGGCAGAGGTAAACAAGCTAAACATTAATATTACCAGCTATAAAACCTGTACATCTCCGTAACCCAAACCGCGTGTCTCTAAATAGAAATAGAAGTTAGGAATCCACTTATGTAAATACAAATAGGTAATTATTCTCTTTCGAAGACATTAATTATTTTTAAAATATCCTTTAGTTTGGTTACGTAATTAAATAACTAGTAATATTGCACTGAGTATGAAACGCTATTAAATAATAAGTGCCCACAATATATAGATCGGCAATATAAAAAATCTTTACTCTTAAAATTAAATATAAATCTTTGTGGAAGAAATGTTTGGTGATATAAATATTACGAGGAACACGGGAGCTCAGCGTTGGTTCCGAGTGGGCCCCTACATTCAATAGACAAATTGTATAATCTAGGTACGAGTTATGACTATTTTAAAAAATTGCACAAGTGATTTGCATGTTCACAGCTACAGACATTACTAATGCCACAACTTAGACGATAGTGGAAACGATCGCAGATTCTTTCGAAATTTATCATTTTAAACATCAACAATATTTATGTATTTTTGGTAGAATATGTATCTGTTTTATACAATCGGCGACTTAACATCTAGACAGTAGACATATTATTAGTATATTTCAAATGTTTCGTAAAAATTAATTTAAAATGTTGAGTGATACTGTAATCTCTAAGCGTACGTGAAATACCCGTTGTCCAGACAGATGCGACCTCAGTTGGATGCTAGATGCCTTACATTAATGCAAAATAACTAATCATTAAAACGTTAATATTACAATAGGAGTCAAAACGTAGCATGTTTACACTCTTGGTTCTAGCACCATTCCATTTTATCACATTTCAGTTACCGTACCACTCTAAGTGTTTAGCTAAAAATGTAACAATCTTAAATCTTAATTGAAAATACATAAACGCTAGGTTAGTCCCAATTGTAGAATGCCAATATTAGTTACTAAATGCGCAACCTCGTATCGTTCCTTCCTATTCATATCTTAAAGTAATTGAAAGAGGTCTTGGACCTCAAGCACCGATCACGCGTGGGTCGCCGACGGGTCGGCGGCCCAAACAAACGAACTAAACACCTACAAACGATAAAATAATAAAACACGTCAACATCGCGAGCACTTACACTCCTAACTAATCGTAATCAAATCAATGTTACTACGATGAATCAATAAAAACAAACAACACTAATAAATCATATTACATCGTTATATAAATATAAAATTATATTAAATCAGACAATAGAATATATCTAAGTATAAAAAAACAATCTCCGTAAATAGATCAACTAGTCTAGTATAAAAATCTTTTCGTATGTTTCCTTAGGCGCTATCCGTTAATACATCACAAATCCTTAATAATTATCCATCTTTCGAAGGCCTCATAGAGTTACAAATGCATCTACACTGAGATTCAGTCAATATTTATATGTCGTTGACCAACGACAGATCACAATCTCTTTTGCCAGTCCTTATCAATTCGCTTTTGCTGTCTTTCCGCACCGACCATAGGATTTAATAACATAAATACAATTAATTAGCTACAGGAAACTCAAAATTTCCTATCTAATGAATAAATATAACAAGACAATGTAGGCCCCTTCGGGGACGACCGGTAATAGCCAGCATCGTTCGCGGTCGCACCGCTACTCAATATAGTGTATACTCTTAAATAGCTTAAGATTTCTATCGATACAATATAAAAAATAATATGGTAATAAAATTAACATCATATTATTGCTTTTGCCCGTTCCCGTATAGCAATCGGTATAGAAAAAAATTTGCTCACCTACACATAAACGCCTCGCGCCGACGCGAGACTTATTCGAATCATAAATACATACATCCTCACCGAACACGCAAGGTCACACCGGGGCAAGTAACGCACAACCGAGACAACACTAAAACGAGTGACCCGTCGACGGGTTTTAAGAAATCAATTTAAGGCCCGCTTAAGTAATAGCACTTCAGCTTAATCCTAAATAGGAAACAGTTTAGACGCGAGACGGTCCGAGATTTGACACAGGAGAGGCGGCGGCCCGGCTCACGGCGCGTCCAGGCCGAGCCAGTACATGGACAATCAGTCGAACGGCGCGTCCAGGTGCGCCGCGAACACGGGCGCGCCCCCCGCCACGCCCCCCACGCCCGCGCCCTCGAACTTGCGCGTGTCCGGGTTGTACGCGGGGTGCTTGAACTTGCAGTGCGTGCGCAGGTTGTCCGACCGCGTGTACGTGGCGCGGCACAGCGGGCACTCGAACCGCCCCGGGAAGTGCACGTGGTAGTGGTTGCGGATGTGCGTCACCACCTTGCCGCACAGCTTGCAGCGGTGCAGGTTCAGCGCGCCCGCCACCCGCTCGAACGTCAGCCGCATGTGCCAGCCCTTCGAGCCTGCAACCCACCACGACCTCACCGCCTGACTCCCGACGACCACCCCACTTACGCATCCTAAGGTCCGTCGCTTTTCACGTGAATGCGCTTCGTTACCGTTCCACCGGCGTATATTAGCACGTCGCGAGGGCGAGTAGATTTATTATGAATTTACGCATATTATTTGTTTGTGTGCATCAGATTTTTTCAATTTGTATTTTAATATTTTTTCGAGATACACATGTGAATAAAGATTGTATATAACGTAGTACTAACTTAAAAAAGTTTTTATTAAATGTTTGCGTTAATCTTAACTTTGTCAATAAGTCATTAGACAGTAATTTTATAAATAAGACATCGAAAAAAAAACGAATATGCCTAAATGTTAAATTACTACTTACTACCCCCTTCAAACAGGAATATCGCAATGCCTACACCACTTTACGGCAAGAAAAAAAAAACGGTATTACTTTTATATACAAACTACTTGTCTACAAATTTTACTATTTTATAATCGTAAACACACATAAAAGTAAATGAAATAGCACATAAGATCTCAGAAACCTCAAATTCGATATAAGTAATACTATTTCGGTCTTACCAATGAATTGTTCTTTTTCAATACATAAATATGATCAAAGATGTTTATTAAGTATGTATTCTACCCCAAATCGTAACGCGGGGAGATTAATTATATTTTTGACACTTTTTGCGTTTGTCATTGAGATCAAACTGTCAATTCGAAGCTAAGGGCGCAAAGTACTCCAACGGAACCATATAACCGTCAAAGCAAACGGTCCACTTTAAACCCGTTAGGTTATAAAACAGCTTAATGGAATGTGATATTTATGACATAATTAGGTTTTTATGACTTATTTTTATTGATTTTTTAAGTGATGACGCAGACTTGGGGCTTGCCAATACGCTGGTGAAACAGTATAGAAGTGTATCTTAACCGTTACAAATACAGAATAATAATAAGCTTAAAATCGCTCACAGTAGTCTGTTTTGATTAAGTATTCACGTAAAAAGCTTCGGAGTTATAAAAATTTCACAGTAAAATGTATTTTTTTATATTAAAAATGACGGTAGCATGATTTCCTTTCCAGACATTCACACAAAATGGTTGATAATAGTATGCTTTTAAAAATAAATACCCCTTGGTGTAAATGATAACTTATCCTAGCTTCATAGTTTTTTCAGTGTTACAGTGCCAAGATAGGTGCTCAGACTTAAAAAAAAAGTAAGTTTTAAAAAATGGCTCATTTTTCGTACAACAATGTGCAAAAATAAGTTCAAAAAAATGTAGCATATTATTTTGTAACAATAATGGCTCTGTAACACAGACACGAAGTCAAAGGATAACTTGAAATATAATGTTTGGAAAAAGTAGGATTTAAGTTGCGTCCACGATAAGAAGTAGGAGTTGGAATGTTTTTGTAATTTTCAAGCCATCCAACTTCTACCAATGAAAGAAGGCGGAAGTAATTCATAAAATTAGCTCTATTTAAAAAGCTGGGAAATTTAGTCACTTTCTAAACGCTTCACCTAAAACTAATAAAAGCATTTACTTATCCAGTTGGTAAATCAAACTTTCAAAACAAATTTAATTCATAATAACAATAGATTCCTTTTATAGAGATCCATGCAAAAATGAATCAATGACTGAAGAAATGGTGTTGATTATTGATTAGTGTTATTTTGCGAGAAATTGTTACTGTCACCAAGGCTTTATACATAATGCACCGAGAGATAGGTCTGCTACAAAGAAAGCTTAAGGAAAGGACGGAAATGAAAAGAAAAAAGGTATAAAAAAGGACTATATTTGCAACGAACACACAGTAACGATAAAATAACGTACAATTAATCATAGTAAAAAAGAAATAAAACTTAAATAAATAATCGAAAGTATTCATCACTACACAGCTCAAGATCAGTCTTTGATAAATACTTATTAGTAAAGCTCTTACGTCTAGAGGAACAATACTAAGAGATCAATACGTAGTATTTATAATATTAATACTGTATAGAAATATTCATTGGTAATAACATTAACTATTTCACAAGGAAACTTGCAGGCTTGCCAAAAAATATTTTAATGCGAAGAATTATTCACGGAATACATAGTTTAAAAATTGTAATGGCCCGGGATAATTTCTATAGTTACTTTTACTTGTTAGATAGTATTTACTAGATCTCAATTTGTTATTGTGTTAGTATTTATACGACATTTACTTTTAAGTCTTGATTAGAGTATTCTAGTAATGTTTAAATATTTTATTATATGAACAAAAGTTAGTAGCATTCAGCTATTTATTGAATTCGAAAGACTGAATGACATTATGTCATTAAAGTTAAAATTCTGTTTAAAAAAATGGTAACATTAAAGTATATCAATACATATATTTGGTGGAACATTTGCCAAAATAGGTATTCAAGACTACTATATATGAAAAAGAAATGGTGTCATGATCAAACTAAATTTGTTAATTTGGTAAATTCATATTTGGAGGTTAGATTTCAATCAATCAATCAATCAATCACTCTATTAATAATGATCAGTTTTTATTTTAAACAATGGGACAGCTTTTACAAGGTTTTCTTTCAAATACGATACATAAAAAATATGTTAACTCATGTAACATTCTGGGCATTAAATGCCGCAAAACTTTAATTAAGAACTTCAATTTAAATTCCTATCATATTTAGAAACAACTACCGTTCTTGTAAATTAATAGCTTAAAACAATGGTAGGTTCATCAAAGAATAACAAGATTTTGCAAGTTTCCTTTTATATAATTAGTATCACAAAAAACTTAAATCTAATATCTTAAGTTAAGAGCAATCAAAATATTAATATAATGCTAATCCGTATGAGCTGTTTAAATATTATTATTAGAAAATAAAATGTTACAATTAGAGATCACTTTCGCGGTACTTGCGATTAAAACAAAGAAAAGTAAACTCACATTATCAAATTGTTACTAAGATTTGAAAAAAAAGAAGAAATTTTTTGATATCAGCCTAAAATATTTTTATATAAAATACATATACTGGGTTCTAAGGTGATTGTAGATATTACTTGCAAAATTTTCACAGGGCACAGCAGTAGGTATAATATTAATTTCATAAGTTCTATTTAGCAGCTCGTTGTTATACATTGAATTAGATTTTCTCATGACAGTAATTATTTTAAAATGGACTACTTGCGGTATTATTCTATTTAGCATCATATTTATATTTTAATCCAAGGAACCCTACTGTGAGCTCTATGTTTAGATATTCTATCTCTAATGAAGATATCGCCCTATCATGTGTAATTTAAACAATAGTAAAATACATTTCTAAATGTTATATTTTCATCTGTTATACTGTTAATATTGTGTAACCAAGTGAAGGAATAGTGAAAGATCTGAAATTTGTGTGTAAGAGACATATTAGGAATCGATATCTAGATGCCATATAGTTTTACAGATCACTGAAGGAAATCTGAATAAATATTTCTTTGGAAAAGTTTGTTCTAGATAAATATGACATGTAGGACATATACAAATACCAGAAGCACATTCGTATATCTTTAAAAACGATTGTTTATATATGAAATTATATAGACGAAACAGTAGAAATAACGTACGAAAGAAATTATGATTTCTTTTGGTCACAAAGATATCAAAATAAGATAAAAGAAAAGAGTGTTTGGCTGTTGTTCACTATTCGATTTAAAATGACAAATAAGGAATAATGGGAAGCAACAGAAAGATATTGCTCCGGAATTTATATTAATCATAACCGGTGGACTACGTGTGTATACTTCAAGTTACACTCAATATCCTAATATGTATAAATAACCTAAATTCAGAAAAGTTGTGCGTTAATAACAACAAGCTGCAATGTTAGTAAATAGTATCACTGTAAAAAAATGACAACCCTCGACAATAAGCATGAATGATTGTTCCCCGAGTTAAGATATTATAGACTATAATAAACACACCACACCTTATTTCTACTTATAAAATATATTACTGTACAAATATTCAATTATTCATGATTAATAAATTGGAGGACATGGACCGGTGAAATACAATAATTTTGTTATTGATAAAACAACTACTTTTTATACAATTAAATATCCCAAAGTTACTACTCGGTTCAACAGTGTAATATTTATTGCATTAGTAGTGCATGCGAAGGTGGATTTTAAAAACAAATTAATCCTAACTAGTAAATAGTAGATAGTTTGATTCTATTTTAACACATCATTCAGGTAATACAATAGAATTGTATTTAAGCAATTCATAAGGTTTGGTAATAATTAATATTGATTATGATAAATCAATATTAATATGATATGAGTTCAGAGCCTTTTTTCCATCAATAATAAATCAATAAGTAGTAAAAAATGCTTTCGGTATTTTACGATGTCTAGGCCTATTAAGGCACAAAAAAACATTTTCAATAAAATATAAAAATATATTTTTTTATATTAAAAAGGAAAATATAGTAGTAGCGTATTTTTCTCAAATCTCTTATTTTACATGATAGCAGGTAAAAATAATATTACAATATTAACTAAAGACAGCAAAAAAGTATATCCAATGAATTTACCTGCAATTTGTTTAGGTTCATATGTTACATTTTTTGCAAGTTGATAATGTACATTTCTATTGTATTACTAAAAGTGAATTTGAATATATTTAGCTGACTTAAATATAGCTTAATGTATTTTCTTTTACACTGTGAAATTATTTACATAACTAATACATGATCTTAAGTAATTCCAATGAGTTAATACTGAAGACTGAATTGAATGGCGCTTTGTGCCACTTATTTATAATATATAAAATAAGAAAATTGTACTTTAAGCTTTTTGGTTTGTTTAGTTCTAAAATTACTAACATTGACTTTGGATATTTGAAAAGTTATTTGGACCTAAAACAGAATAGTGCTTCATTCGTAGATGCCTCTTTAAGTTGTCAGCACGTGTCAATATAATTTGACAGTATGGGCATTTGTGTTGTTCTGGATTGTGCGATTTCATATGTTTCTTAATGTTTGTAACGTTTTTACCACAAATTTTACATGGTGTAGGAACGTTGTAGGGTTTTTGATTCATCGCCATATGTAAAGATTTGACTATACTAACAAAATTTGGAACATTGTGGTTGGTGCGTTCCAGAGGTTTACTGTTTTCGTCGCCATACTTAACACCTGTAAGATATTCAAGTGCTTGACTTTTATATAAATTACTGTGTTTCATGCTACTTTTCAAAATCCAAACATATTGCACTTGCATCGTGTTTCATAATCATGAAAAATCTTAACACAAAGATTTATGCCACATACCCCATTTTTACATGCTAATCCTATTATTCATTACTTCTATCATAGTATTAAAAATAACTTAACTACGCACGACCTATGTCCCTTTTGGGGGCGCCAAATCATTTTGATTGGAAAAATATTTCACACCGATTTCTTCATAACATAGACATATAATAAAAGCAAAAGAGTACGAAAATAATATTAAAAAAGCACCGAATGAAAAGTGCGAACCATGCAAACAAAGAAGCGATACCATAACCACATTAACCTCATGCCAAACAAATAATGATTTTAAGCAAGAAACGAAAGAAAAAAGTATAAATCCTGTTCATTTTTATATTTTTGTAAAGCAAATAAAAGTTAAAACTGTGAAGCAAAGAGATTAGTCCATTTGTAAAGTTACACAGTATTAAGTAAATAAATATGAAACCAGGGCACATTACAGAAGTTGAATAATTAATAGAGAAGTTGATTTTTTTTAGAAATGACAAGTCTATGCCACTTTTCTGAGTTGAATTGTCAACGGGTCAAGTTCTAAGAACCATGTGACAGTAAAAATGGACTCATCTCAACAAAATCAGTAAGTTTTTAAATAATTAACAAATGACCAAGCGTGACCAGTTAATAAGATTATGTAAAAAAGTTAAAGACTATTTAAAACAAAAACCATGTGATATTTGGTGTGTCACATGTCATTAAGTAAACTTTAACCATGACATCCCAAAGCAATATCACTTTAATACTGCAAAGTGTGTCCAAAAAATTATCATAACTTATAATAATATTAGTTATATTTTTCCAATACCACTTTGCAATATGAAAATAAATATTGCCTGAAGAAGTAATGTTAGGCGCACTGGTCATAAATGGTCGTATATGAAAGTGATCACTTACCATCTATTGTGTCTGTCTGGTCTGGATGTGGAGGCATGAGGGGTTCACTCTCGTTACATTCATTGCCCATTGAGTGTTGCGTCAACATAGAACTCATGTCATTGACCCCCATATTCTGGAAAATAATATTTTTAATATTTAAATCTATACATAGTTTAAAAGGAACTCATCCATTGCGTATTATGTATAGCGACTGTTTAACATTATACGCAATACTGTGTAGGATATTTTTTATGTAAAACCGCAACCAGCAGCCACAGCCGCCAGCAGCACATACGTCTTTTGTGTTAATAGATCCTTCCATATTATAATGTATAATTTGTTAAGTCTTCATGCCGTGTCTATAATTTGTTATAACTCTCAATATTCATTTGAATCGCCGACGATTGCAAATTTATTAAACTATAGTTTTTTAAGAAATATATTTCGCAAGCGAGGAATTTATGATTATTATAAAAATAAAATTGTATCTGCATGTTGAAAATATATCCGAAGAAAATATTCTCGAGATGCTCCAGAACTAAGAATTTGACTTATATTGTAATTTTCTGATGTTAAAAATGCAACATTGAACTCAATGGATTTCAAAATTAAATCTGTTAGTATATAATTTATATCTAAATTTTAAATTGAGATAAGTAAATTATTGATGGTCTTGTGTGGTTGCGCGTGTACACTGACCGGCAGATGCGTCTGGTCGTAGGGCGGCGCGTGGTGCGGCGTGTGCGCGTTGTGCGGCGGGTGCGGGTGCGGCAGCAGCGCGGGGTACTCGGGCTCCTGCTTGACGAGCGGCGTGTGTCCGGGCGTGTGCCCCGGCGTGTGCGCGGGCGAGCGTGCGGCGCGCCCGTGCGCCGGCGGCGGCGTCGACCCCTCCGACCCCGACCCCGTCGAACCCCCCGCTCCCTTGCAGCCCCCGCTTTTGATGCTCTGAGAACCATTAGGATTTGTGTAAATAAGAATAAATATGTGGATACTATGAAAAAGTATTTACATGTTTTATCCCAAATAATCTGAATTTGAGAACAAACTTTTTGACTTTACAACTGAAACCTTTAATTGATTGTTTAAATATGAGTGCGTTCTACGAATAATATTGGGTAACGCAATTATTTTCTGCGATACGCAATACATATTTGAAGGCTCCCTATTCAAAATAGTTTGTGGCGAATACGTTACATTTGTATAAGATTAATCGCTGATTAAGGACATGGAATACACACTTTGTTATAAGTGCTGATAAAATAATCTCTTATGAGGATAATAGGTAAAATAGGCGTGATAAACACTTTGAAACATATTTTTAGTTGCAACAATCGTGGCGAGTACCTACATTACTTTCTAACTCATAAACTGATACGAAATTAGAACTATAATTGGTTGCTCTACGCCTATAGCGCAATATTGATACGCTAGAACTAGTTCTATTCTTTTTAAGGTTCGTTTCTCTTTATGAGATATGGAATTATGAACCCATCAGTAGTTTGGCACTTACCTCGTAGTGTCGATAAGATAAATCTATGTCTTCCCTAGGCACTGTAGAGTTCTTCCGGCGCCGCTTCTCGGGCGGTAAGGTGTGCGGGTGCGGGGCGGCGGGCGGCTGCGGCGCGGGCAGCGGCGTGGGCACGGCCGCCGCGTGCGCCGCGGGCGGAGTCGCGAACGCCTCCCCGCGCGACGACAGGTTCTCTGCGCTCGCACTCGCTACGGGCGTCGACCGCTCTTCTGACTGTAAATTATATTCATAATATTCTTAATGTACCTTACGTTCATATCTATCTTTATATATTATTTTTAACAGTGACTTGAAGGTCTACAATAGCTGTGTATGTTGTAGATACCAATGTCAATGCAGACATAGAAACACGAGGCTGAAACTTGTTTATCAAAAATTGCGATTATCATGTTTTTATACTCTTATTATTTCCGAGTACTATGATTTTTTTTATGTAATATTCATTTAGCCTTGATTTAATTTACAAATTGTTTTTGTAGCTCTTGAATAATGTAACGTTTCATCAATAGTGGAAAGTTTAATCTAGGCCTAGTACCTATTAAGTTTTACCTTTGCATATCTTTACGGCAATTTCAACTACTTTTTTGACTGCAAATAAGGCTAAAAATTAAATCAATGTGCGTTCAATGTGAGTACGAAACTGAGAGGTTAAGTGTCAGAGTACATTTGAATATTAAAAAGTATTCACAGTTTCATTTGTGTCAACTAAAGCGACACGCGGTTTCAATTTCTTCAAAGCTATCATATGATCTAATAAAATCTAATCAGCTCTTTGTTTTCGGGTCGCGTCGATGTGCATCTAAGAGTAACATAGCCTCAGCGCGTCTAAACAGTTTTTTAGGCCATTTAAAGAATATTTGTTTTAACTAGCATAAACCCACTAATACGTTTTAATTATTATCTATGAGTAATAAGTGTGTCGTGTTCGATAATTAACATAAAATGTATATTAACGACATTGCTAAGGCCTAATAATAAAATTACGTGATAAAAATATTGTTTTGTATTACGTGTTTTTTATTAATTTTTGTTGAACTTTTCTCGATATTTAATTGGCTAGTATCCAATTAATATTCTTAAGGTCTACTTATAGGAATTGCAGCGTTACGTCTAACTCGTTAGACTTACTCCTATTACATAAGTATTTCTAGGTGTCAGATATTCTTTATAGCAAAAGTAGTAGCTGACAAATAAGCTGATGACCTTCAATAAATGAGCAGATTTCCATAAATCGTAGCTAAGAACAACCTGTAAACTTTAAAAAAAACGAATTTCAAAATGTTCCATTTGTTTAGGAGTCACGTCAAACTTACAACAATCCACTTTCTGTCGGGGCTAAAAAGATTTTTTTTTAGAATTAGGTATTCAGCTATTAGGAAATTCTTTACTTCCCTAGTTCTCAATTTTTTTTAACTGCTGTTAGATAGTTGCTAGTGCAATAGAGGTTAACATTCTAACAAGAAACCTGTAGTAGAGACCGATGATAAATTGATTATAATTAAAAGAATCAAGTTCGAGTTGAAGGTTTGATTGTAGTCTGTTTTTTTAATTAATATACAAGTAGGTTCGTTTCAACCATTTTTTATTCGTAACTGTATGCCTATTCAATATGTACTCAACATTTTTTGTTAGTGTCAATAGGTACCTTATATAGATTCACTGAGTCAATGAACGGGTGATTGACAAAAACTACAAGATGGTCGCCTATAATCAGAAAAAAATAACTTGTGCTGGTACTTGTCTACATAGTCGTACGATAGATTGATTATAGATACCTATACATTGTTTTAAACTTATTTAAGAATATATTTTTTTCATCACTACATAGTATAAAACAAAGTCGCTTTTTCTGTTCCTCAAAGCAAACAAATTGTGTGTTGTAATCAAAGACAGATCAATAATCTAAGAAATATTATTTTGATAGGTATATACTTTCAATAAAAAGGGTTTATTTTAATTTTACGAACGATTTTTGTTAAAGTATAGAATAGAATTGCATCTTATAGAAACAACGATTAATCTCAGTAGTTTAAACACTACATAGTATAAAACAAAGCCGCTTTCTCTGTTCCTATATCCCTACGTATGCTTAAATCTTTAAAACTACACAACGGATTTTGATGGTTTATTTTTAATAGATAGTGTGATTGAACAGGAAGGTTTATATATATGTATATTACATGCGTACTAATATTATAAGTGCGAAAGTAACTCTGTGTTAAGCTTTCGCGCCTAAACCACTGAACCTATTTTGATGAAATTTAACTTTTTAACTACTACTTAAAAAAAGAGGGTATGTTTTTACGCAATAAGTATTACAAGTCGGAAAAAGTTCTGCCCTTTGAAATAATATACTCGTGCGAAGCCAAGGCGGGGCGCTAGTGTGAAATACAATGGTAATTGCTTGCCGTCTCATTAATGTAAGATTTAACTAGTGACGGTAGCGAGAACTTGTATAAAACCAAGCCCTAAAAAAGTGTAACGGTTGAATGCTTCGCGAGCCATAATTTCTCGCCATTTCATTTGCGATAAATGTAGTGGTATATTTGTAGATTAGTAGTTTGGGTCATTATTACTGTTTCATTTTTAGGGTCAAGCTTGAAGTTTTAACTTAAAGTATATGTATATAGTTAATAAATTAATTTAATTAAATAATTCGGGGTTTAATGAATTAATTAAACCCCAAATTAGACATAATATTCTATCATATTTACTTCAAACAGGCGAGAGTTACATTTGACTAGATTATTATTTCAGAAAATCTGTAAAAAAATTGTGAAAAGATAGCATAAACTTAAAATAAATTTAGTTAGCTCACAGCAGAATTACCACCATCGTCTCTTAGTGAACTTTTAGTCAACAGTTGTATGGCCATGGTTCTTGGTAATGGTAATACACAAAAATTATAATTTTTTTATGCACCCGATTAATTAAAAACACAAAAGTAGTCATAATGGAATTCAATTTATTGTTTGGTTTTATGTAATAAGATTATTTTATATTTCCCAAATTAAAAATTTTATTAATTTAAAATGGAAAAATATCGAATAAATCGTTACGCCCATATCCCTGACAGTGTAGGCAGAGGTGAGGTTGATTACAAAGAATACATTTAATTTAAACTAAAATTGTATTTTTTTGAATGGTTTATAAAATCTAAGAATTTAGAAGCATAAGTTAATATTGTAATTAACTTTAGTATCTTTTTATAAATGGTATCTGTTTTAATTTGTAATCAGTATTTTTTTGTTAACATTGGTCATTAGATGTATTTAGCATTTTAAGCCTTTGTGGTTTTTTAAACAAATTTATATATATGTATGTTTACTCAGTATATGCACTTCCAAGATTAACGGACGATATTAGGTGGCAAGTCCGTCGCCACATCATTTTAACATAAAATTATATAAAAAATAATAATTATTAATATGTAAAGGCTTCGTAACATTGGCAAATAATATCAATAAACCCAATCTACAATAATGAACACCAAGGAAGTGTAGACATCCAAGTTATTCCAATATCTCATCCTTTGCTCAGCCGCGCATTCTACAACGCTCCAGTTGGCGAATTAAATGAGAAAGGGAAAGAAATCTACACATAACAAGTACAGTTACTCGACATGAAATGAAAGGCCAATTATTAATACCTAATTTATGCACTAAACAGGTAACATTCTGGCTTTAGATAATTTAAGTGTAAACTTTTCGAAGTTCCATTTTGATTTTAAACACGACGAAACGAAATTAGTTAGAGTACTTTTCTCTACGTATCTATACAATATATGTTCGCTATAGACCACTAAAAACGTTTGGACTGATTTCAATAAAAAAATTGAAAGAATCTTGGAATGAAAATAACAAGTGATTAACATAACTTTTATTTTCAAAAAACGGCAGAAACGATTTTAATAAATATTGTAGCATAGAAATTAAGATTAGACCTTGTAAGATTTTTTGTCCCTATAGGTATCTCAACGCCATCACATGAGAGTTACATAGTTTTAAACTGGGGCGAAGCAAGTGTATAATAATAATAATAATATAATACTCATAAGAACCTCTGTGGTCTAAGAGGTAAGTTGTAAAGGTTCTTATTGGTCTAAGATCCGAATCTAAGCCGACCTTCACTGAGCTGATAACAGAATAAAACTTATTTTATATTAAATTTAGTATATTAGAGAATATATAAAAAATGGGTTGCCAAAA
>DVZL01000296.1:0-25052 GCA_018236625.1 Lasaia peninsularis
TGTTTATAGTTATAGTTTATAATTTAATACTTTCCTTGATTTTATATACAAATAACTCTATTTTAAAACTTTTATTTATTCCCTCTTCCCGACAGGTGCTCCAGTAGGGAATTACCCATACCATCATTGTTTTCGGCCCAACTTCCTAAAAATTTTCTCAATAGTTCCGTAAATATTAATGTAACACGACCAATTCATCATAGTCGGTTATAACGTTACAACTTTCGCATTTATAATATTAGTACGGATCATAACAGTTGCGTGTAATAGTAACTTGCCACCTGGCATCATCGGACCAAATATCATCGGCTAATTGTGGGTGCAAATGGGCGTGACGATATATTTTATATTAAGTTAATAATTTTATAAATAAATTTGTTGCATTTATTTATATTGACGGAATTTAATTTAATCGATTATTGTTTCATTTATTGTAATTTTTTTGTGAGATTAATCATAATATGTTTTATTCATTTCTTACTATTTTTAAATGACCAAATTGTATTATAAAAATCATTACATACCAATAATTTGGTCAATAGTATTAAGCACATACTACATGTCAAACTCCACCTGTAACTCTCTTATTTGACCAATAAAATATTGATTGATTGATTGATGATATTTATTTATTAATTAGCCGTGCTCTCAACTTCACCCGCAGTTAAATTTTATTAAATAAAGTAGCCCAAGTTACTCTTTACTACATCTATCTGCCTATGAAAGTGTTTTCAAAATCAAAAGTCAAAAATTAGCTGGAACCAACGGACATACAAACAATAATATTAAAAAATATATTTTGGTATATATATGTATAACGTCTCCGTATGCGTTCAGTATGTAAAATGCGGTTATTTTAACAAGACACACATATATTGTATTAATTTGTATATATATACCATAACCGTTCCAAGATGGGCGGAAGATTAATGTTGACACTGGGTGGGTAGCAGCGTCTTTGTGATAAACTTTCGCCCTGCTACTGTTGATCCCCAAACCGCTCGTCAAGCGTGGGGATTATGGCACAACCCCCCCAATATGCAGCATAGCGCTCCTTGGGAGAGGCTAATGTCCAGCAGTGGACATCTTGTGGAAGATGATGGTGATGTACATATATACCTAAAGCAAACACTCATCGGTGTCAGAATTTTTTTCAAAATATATAATTTTCATTTATATATATTTTAATTTACATTAAAGTTTTTATTCTATTATGACACGTCCTCGATGGTACGAAATGGATGTAAGTATACACCAAACATGTTATTGGTGCGTTATCGTTCAATGCTTAAACTATCAAATGATAAATATTAAATATTTTTCGATAATTTTAATATTAAACATTGATAATGTAAACGCCCACGAAGGGTTCGTACCATTAGCTACTAAGATGGCAAAAAAATCACGTTTGTTGTATGGGAACACCCTTTACCGACCAATTTTGACGGGACTTTCACTGACAGATAGATATGATAAGGAGAACCTTAGGTTACTTTTATATTAAATTCAAACGCAGGCTAAGTCGCGGAGACAGCTAGTTCAAATGTATAATTTTAGAAGTATCCTATATCTAATACGTTATTAATTTAATTTACACGTGTACTACACTCTATAAAACTCTATCCAGCCATTTACTAAATTGTATTATTAATAGCAGGTGATGGGGTCCTCACATCCTTATATCGATTAACGCCTATCATTACAGGATGCCAATCACAACTTGCGTGAAATCATAACTCAGCACGGCGCTTCCCTTCTGTAAATCTTCGGGGAAGCTCCATCCATTGCGTTTAATTATACGACCCCAAGCGCCCTACCTGAAGGTCGTTAATCTTTCTTTAAGATATATTCCCTGCCACACAACAGCTTCCACTTTGAGCCCTGTTTCTAATCGCTTCTCGGCACATATTGAGAACTTCAAGTAAAGTCTCTCCCCGTATAACGACATATTTGAGGATGTCATGTTTGTTTGCGGGTAGTACTAAAATATATTTATTTTACGGGAAATTAGCTATTGTCCGTGGCTACAGCCGTACATTCAAGTAATTTAATACTGGTAGGTGTCTTCTCTGTGGTGCCATGGTACGGCTGTTAAGACCGTTAGCCACGCAAGGTCCCGGTTTCAACTCCCAGGTAGGGCAACTTTTCTTACAATTATAGGCAATGTAAGTATTACATTGCCTATAATTGGAATGTACCTGAAGTGGCGATAGGCTTTTCACCTATCACATCAGGGCCCTAGTCAAGGTACTAGGGCTCTGATGTGATAGGTGATCGTGGGTATTCTGGTATATCTACTGGACTTACGAGTCGTAGATATACTAGCACACCTCTACCTACCCCTTCGGGTTATTTATTTAATCACTACATTTTCATGGGATATGACAACGAACAAGCACACGGGTCTCCTGATAGTAAGAGATAACCGTAGCCTATTCACACTGTAGATGTTGATCGTCGTGCGGTGCGTCGCTGCCCTTTGGTCGGACTGTCAGACCTTGTGTGCAAGTCTATCAGCTTACAGTCTGCCACCTAACCCTCCATACCAGAACACGACAATGTCATTATGGCGACAGGAATAGTAAAGCAGTGGATCCTTATCCGGGCGAGTCACAGCTGCACAGTGAACCAATCAACCTATGCTCGCCTCTTACATTCTACTTAGTAGGTAGGCAAATGGTCTATTCTACATAGCGGACCCGGACTAACACGGGGTAACTACTAGGATACTCAAAACAGGAATACACGAAATTTCAAGTTTCTACCTAAGGCCTTGGTCTGTGCGTCAATCACATTCACTTTTGTCTATTATACATTAATTCTAGTTCTGCAGTTGTGGAGTGCAGTCTATTTCTCCTGAAGATGTTTCGGTTGGGAGGGAAAACGCATGTTGAGAGTGTGCGTCTTGCTTGTTCGGGTCGCACAATACATTATTTGTAATAACGACAATAAGTCTTTGTAGTATTGGAGTCCTCTTTGATATCTATTTTATCCTGTTTTTAATATGTATTTTTATTGTGGCAATATTAATACATCAGTAATGAAAACTTCAAAACAAACAGACGAACAGCGGAATGTCAGTAATAGAGTTTCGTTTCTAATATTTGGTTACGGAACCCTAAAAACAAAATTAACATACCATCATATATACATAATACACTATTACATTATAGATATTTAAAAAGTTTCATCTATCAAACAAAACAATTCACCGCTAAAATTAGAGATCGAATTTGATCTTTAATTTAGTAAAAATACGTACAAACCAAAAGTTACAATACTACTGTTCGAAATCGCAAAATGTTCGCAAATCGCTATCCTCAAACTCTAAGGTACTGTCCGTACACAGACGAAAGTCCTTTAGTTTTACGATGTCACGTAGTTATATTCGAAATTCAGCACATTTATTTGGAACCAAATCATACGTTGCTACGAGTGTGTTCGCTTTATTATGAAATGTCTATCAACGTTTTTTTTTAGTCCTCGACAGAAATATGTTATAAATTTGACGCGTCTGTCTGTGTCTGTGTGTGGTATTGTAGCTCTTAAATAAGTGTAGCGATTGTGCTTAGGTTGATGACAAAGCTCAAAGGTATGAGACTAAATCTTCGAATGACATATTATTACCAACTGACTTTTTTGCCGTTGGATTCTGTCCATACTACAAATGCGAGAGTTTGTATAGTATTTTTTCTATTTTTTAATTCCTGTAGTAACGGAGTTATGATGAGGAGTCTAAATATATGCTGAAGAGTAACATAGACAATTTACTATCTAAGTATCTAACCGGGTTCCAGCGGGAAACCTAAATAACTTCAGCGTAAGAGCGTAGTCAACATTTAGTAATAAAAATCTAAAATGCAATTTCATTGACATTTTAAATATCTAGGCTCTTTTAAGTGAAATGAATATATCATACTATTTCGAACTATTCAACTTTTCGATAATACGTCAGATTAGATTTTGACTCGAATTCGAAAATTGTCTGCGATAAACCGCCAGACATTAACATTCAAATTCGATTTTACTATTATCTTTGGTGTATTCCCATTTCAATTTGGATGCTAAGGTTATTCATTACAAGATTAATGCTGTATGAGGTTTCTAAGTCGACTTGGGTTTTGACAACAATTCCAATTGAAGCGAATGTTAATCAAAAGGTTATATAAAATCCTTTATTATAAATAAATATCATCACGCCAACATCCTCGATAGGGTTGGCAGAGGCATTACATTACATTTGGTGTCCCTTGAGATGACAGTTGGCATATCGCCATGTCGAGCACAAACCCAATCTCAGGCAACGCTATGTTTTCAGATAAACTAAAAAAGATTGCCCGGGAATTGTACCCGGGAACACGAGATCCCGGTCAAAGTCAGACACCAACTGCTCTCAACTACAAAAGCGATTATAAGTTATTAATAAATTATTATACTCTATAATATACGATAAAATTTATTCGCCTCGTCTGAAAATTACATATGATGATGTTCTTATTTTGCTGCCCGAGATGTGCATGCTATTTTGCTGCTCGATGGAGTCGGAAACTTGAACCGTTTAATATAATGGCTAAAAGTTGCCGATTTCTACCTGAAGTATGTCAAACAACTATAAAATAAAATCTGTAAAAATTCAATTTAAATATTTTAGTAGTATAATATAATTAGTACCTAAATATTTAACGATAATATTTTTTTAGAAACTGTTTTATTAATAGAACTAAATTATGAATATTCAATATTCGTCTTTCCACAGCGATTTCAAGCCTCGGTGTCCTAGCGGTACGTGCTTCAGACTTCCGTTCAGGAAGTACAAGTCGAATTCCGCCATGTACTAAAGAGTTTTTCTAACTTATGAACAATTTCTGAGGGCTCTTACAATTAAGGAAAACATCGTAAGAAAATCTGGATTTATTGAATTCGTCTTAATCTAGCTTTAGGCCTAGTTCCCTTTGTTAGATGTTTGTTGCCATCTGACAACAAACAAAAAAGCTTTGGCTTTTTTTAAAAACCTTTTTTTTGGCTTTGCGTAAAACTGACCTAGTCAAATTCTCTAGATTAAGTACCCGAACCCGACATCGTCAGATATAATACGGGATAATGGTAAGACGAATGGAGAGTCTATGTGCATAGCGACACCACACGGTTGTCAGGAAACAACTCAGTGAAGAATCACGCTTGTTGTATGGGACACCCTAAATATTTAGTTTAAATTAAAGTTAAATAAAAGTACTTTCTTTTTTTTATTTTGTTCATGTTACAACTTATGCTCTTCTAAATTTGTCTCTCTTTAGAAGAGTTAATTAGAATAGAAGTTTGATTAATTATTGTATGTTACCAACATCGATATATAGGATAATAAATATCGTCTCAGATAAATGTATGTCCGAGTTGTCTTTGATGTAAGTTGGTCAAGAGCTGTGCACACAGTCTGGCCACAGCGAGCACAGAGTAAATACGCCCAACGCCCGTTCGCTTTTCAATTAACTTCTGCAACTGTTTGTGTTGAGCTCAGGTATCATACATGGGTTTGTCTACTCATACTTTCATCGCTAACTTTAATATTGCTGCTATTTAACATTTATATAGGAAATTGCTATGACGTACTAGAAAAAAAAAGTCAAGTGCGAGTCGGACTCGCGCACGAAGGATTCCGTACCAATATCTTCTATATAAATAAATAAAATTTGAGTGTGTGTATATAATATGAAAATAGCGACTTTTTACTAAATGAATATTTATATTTACAAGGTACATTTACGAAAACTATAGTTTTTTAGAATTTTTGCTTGTCTATCTGTACCCGCTAATTTCTGAAATGGTACTCCGAAATCTAGAAACAGATGATCATGTGTGAAGATTTCAAATGTCTAGCTTCACAGCTTATGAGATACAACCTCATGCCAGACAGTCAGGCTGACTATTTTAACTTATAGTAACTTAGTAATATCGATATTAAGAGTAATAATAAAATATTAATAATACTAAAACACACACATACAAACAATTTCCCTGTGTGGGTTTCCTATGTAGAATTGACTATTTGCCTACATGAGAGGCAGGTCGTAAGGGGCAATGGTGTTAGTTTATTAAATTATTTTATTTATACATTTCTAAAATAAAATTCTAAGATAAAAGTAGCCTAATCCATTCCTTGTTACATTAGCTGTCTGCCAGTGAATCCAGTCAAAACCGGTCCAACCGTTTCAGAGATTAGCGGGTACAAACATACAGACAGACAGACTGACAAAAATTCTAAAAAATGTTGTTCTGGTATATGCTTTTTGTAAATATACATGTACAATTAGTTAAAAGTGGTTATTTTAATATTACGTACAGACTCTTCAATTTTATTTATTTGTATAGATTATGATTATAGACAAAGACAGGTCACACACAGTTCCTCCAGCTTTTCCTCTTTTATCCTTCTTTCCCATAATAATGAGCAACCTTTTTAAGAATTTTGATGAAATCAGGGAAGAATAAGGAAACTAGGATGCTTAAAGGATTATTCAGCACGCATTATAAAGTTTGTAACATTATTTTCGTCTCTAACAATAGAATTACGGGGTTTCGTATAAAACACTCCACTATTTGTGGAAAGCTTTCGTAGGAGATACTCCAATTGTTGTCTTGTTTGTGTTTCTAACAAAAGAGAATAAATAAACATCTGATCCAGGAATCGTTTACATCCGAAAATAGGCTCGAGTGGTTCATTTTTTGTCTAACTATGTTGAGTTATCAGTAAATGAAATTGACATTCTTGAAAGAATGAAAGATGAAATATTGACAAAGCAGATATACAATTCGAATGTGGATGGATATAGGTACTCGGGCAGACCTCCGTTGACATTCCACGACCAAATAGCTCGAGTGTTATCCGAGGGTGGTGTCTAGAATCTCCAAAACCAGTGTGTTTGTAGGTATGTAGATTATAATGAATGTGGAGGAAGCTAGGTAAGTATGTAAGGATCCTGCCTACCCCACAAGGGACTTATCTTGAAGATATATCTACTTAGGTATGTAAAATTAAACTATCTTTATATTGCTTATTTAGTTTTTCTTTATTTAGTCGTTTTATACAATTAAGTTTAAAATACACTGAGAATGTTAGTTTTAGTTAACTAGAAACAAGCCAGCCTTGTGTACGTGAAATAGCTGGCCCTATTACAATGAGATCAATGTTATAATTATAAGTAGTGTAATCACTAGATAGTGATTAGTGTCTTCCCCGTGTTGGTTCGGGTCCTCTGTGTAGAATACACCAACTGCCTTTGTACCAGGCGGCTCGTAAGAGGCGAGCATAGGTTAACTGGGTCACTACTGTTACTGGGTGTCTATAGGCCACGGTTGTCTTTTACCATCATGAGACCCGTGCGCCAGTTCGCCATCTTATCATTTATTACATAAAAAATTACTGATTACGCACTTAAAATGTCTAAACCAAACGGTTTGTATATGACAAACTTATTTAAATCAGAGAACAATTTTCCCAGTCTACATCGCCCGTGCAAAATGGAGGTCTTACTAAATGAGATTTTAAGCCGTCTTCATGAAAAGGATTCACAAAGCAGATTCCAGACGGGCTGGATCCCAACAATGGTCGTGACGCGGGAGGACAATGCATGTATTATTGTGTTTTATTACTACCGCCGTATGTGACGTCCCAGATAATTAAGCAGACTTATAAACCAGTTTGCTTATTATGTGATTTCCCATTGTTTTAAGAGATATATTTTGTCATTAACCAATTTAATAAGATGTAAATGACTATTTTTTATTTACTTTCTATTATTATTTCTAAAATGTATTTTTACTACCAACTTAAAAGACGACTCAGGTTTCATTTAGATTGGACTAATTTGACTATTCTGAGAGTTGACTTGGCTATTCTACAAGATTTTTGAACAATAAAAATTACGACTTGAAAAAAAACAGGGGTAAATAATAAGCGATATTCTATCTAACAAAAAGAAATATTATAGCCATATTTAGATTTTGGTTTTGTCCATTCCACGGAAACTCCTTAAGTAAATAGGTAAGTAAATAAAAGTAACCTATCACCTACCTTGATACATAAGCTACACGCTACCTAAATTTCTTTACGATTCGTTCAGTAGTTTCAGTGTGAATCGCGAGTGGGTATTGACAGACAGAAAAAAATCAAAATCTTGTGGCCGATATGGCGACGGACTTGTCGTTGACTTTGAACCTAATATCGTCGGCTATTCGTGGGTGGATATATAACTCCACCAAATCTTTCGGGGATATAGGCGTGACGACATTTATTTATTTACTATATGTGGCCGCGACTTCGTCCGCGTTTTAATTTAATTATTTTATTTTATACATTTCTAAAATAAAATTCTAAAATAAAAGTAGCCTAAGCTGTTCCTTATTAAATTAGCTGTCTGACAGTTAAAGTACCGGCAAAATCAGTCTAGCCGTTTTAGAGATTAGGTTATTCTAATATTACATACAGACATTCCAATTTTAGAATCTTTAAAACGTAATTATTTAGATAGGATAAACTTAGGCAAACGGGATAAGACAAGGAAAAAATTGTATAGTTTGTGCAATAATTATTATGTTACAAATTACAGTTATATTCAATTCAAGATAAGCCATTCGTTAGGACGCGAATAAACTCGTGCTTCGCTGGAAAAGTACAATTTAACAGGACGACTTACGAGTACAACAAATGGCTGGAGGAAACAAAGCTCCTTTATTTTACTTCCAAATGCAGATTCGGTTTAATCCATCCACGGTCATATCGCCAAGGTCTTTCGGCTAATTTATTACAGTGCTTTAGCATTCTAGACTATTTTTATCTTTGAGCTATTTGTGCTTGTCGGATTTCAAGTCGCTGTGCTCGAAAGTTGTTCTTTTTTTTTAAATTTTGTATTGTTGTTCTTAACCGACATTACTGTTTACATCAACCAGATAATATTGTAACTCTTTGCAATGTTTTTTCCTTTTTCATGATTTAAATTTAATATGTAATAGACATTTAAGACAATCGCTATATCATTAAGTAGATTTTAGTAGTAAAAGACATAACCTAAAAATCTTTAAACTTTATCCGAAAGAAAAACATACTTAAAAATATTTGTAATGATATTTGATGGCAGATAAGCAAGCAGTTTTATAGATAGACCACCTCATTGGTCGAGGGTAACAAACTGTAACAGGATAACTGGTGTGCAGATAAGTGGGATATTTAATAACAAAATTATCACATAATTTATATAAAATTGTTTTGTATTTTTCTATTCACATATTGTTAATTGGATGTAAATTCTAAATGAAATGTCTGTAATTGGTTTCTTCTATACGTTTGCTTGATGCTCGAGTTTGGCTTCCGCCGGGGGCGGGCATTTCGGTAATAAACATAGATGCTATATTTAAAAATTTTGGTATTGATTAATTATATTCTGGTATATTTATGTTTTAGTATCGTTGACGAGTACCCACAAGCACGATATTTAATTACTTACTAAGAAACCACTATTTGTCCGTAGATTTAAATTATTATTCTACATTAAATTGAATAAATTAGAAATAAAACAACTAAGGGCCTCTTTCACCACGTCTGAGTAAAGTTACAAGTAAGCTAATCGCTCAGTAAACTCATGAGTAAATGCATAAAGCAATTCCACAAAGTCCAAGTAACGTATAATGAAACCAATTTACTTGATACTTTTATCTGTCAAGTAGTATTAATCATTGAGTAGTTACTTGATACTTTACTGAGACTTGGTGAAACAGGCCCTGAAAGTACAATAAAGTATTTCGCTAAGTACCACTAAGATAAGATAAGAAAAAAGATAAGAAACTTGGTAGAGACGTTCGTTTTAAAAGAAACTGTAGTTCGAAGTAATGCGGCACTCACTCATCAGTACGTTATCTTATAAGATTTATTGCCGGGTCTTCGTCTATTAATCAGGAGCTACCGGAATAAACCTTTAACAATTTCGTATGTAATAAATTATACTTTTTCCAATATGACCCTATGGTAATTTATTTCGCGGGAAACAAAATTTATATCTGAAAAGGACGTTAAGAAAACGTTATTTATAAGAAAATTAGATAAAAAATCTATAATTATTTTTTGCTCCCTACTGGATACTTTTGTTGCACTATATATGGTTATCTATATAAATATAACCAGCGACCCACCCCGGCTTCACACGGTACCTTCCTTTTGAATCACTCTATCCATTTAAGGAAACCGCATCAAATCCGTTGCGTAGTTTTAAAGATTTAAGCTTACATAGGGATATAGGGATGGAGAAAGCGATTTTGTTTTATATTATGTAGTAAAAATCAATGCCACTTTTCATTGTAATTTTATAACTTAAAAACGGGCTTACCTGTAACCAAATGCTTAAGCTCTGTTTGGACTATTTACTAGATATGGTTTATGTGAAGTTTGCATAAAATCGGTGGAGTGGTTCTTCATTTATCACATTTTTTGTAATTCAATAAATGGCGGATCATTTTGTAAATGGGGATTGTGCTGTCAAATTGATTTTTTCAGTGTTGATGTAAAATTATGTTATGTCATTCATGCGGTCATATCATTTTGGACGTGCTTCGTTTAAAGCAAATTGTCAGCAATTTTTTTAAATATTTCACGTAATTATTACGTAACGAATTATGAAGCATGTGCCGGGTTGCTACTAGTAGTATATTTTTTAGTTTAGTAAACGAGACAAATGTAGTACTATAATTTCTGTTTATTCAGTTAGATTGTGGAATGCCGTTCACACCGGGGTTTGTGCAAGTGAATATCTATCTTTTTTTAAAAAAGAGGCTGAAATAGCATTCAATATTTATGACTTGCTGTACCCGCGACTTTGTCCGCGTTTAAATTTAACCGAATAGATATAAATTTATTCACTAATTATAATATTATAACTAAGAGGACCAAGTAGTCCAGGTTCAAATCTCAGCGTGTACCAACTTTTCCAACTTAACTACATTTTACGAGTGCTTTTACGGTGTAAGATGGGAACCCGGGATTTGTGCCCGATATGACGACGGACTTACCATCTGTAACATCATGGGACCTTATATTTGTTTATTTATTCTATATTTAATTTAATTAGAATCTAAATCGATGTATTGACAATTATAATATAAAGTGACCTACAAGTTTCAACTGTTATTCCTCTCCACCTGTACCTGTGCTGTCTTTGTCTTTCGTACTGAGTCTGAGTCACTTCTCAAAAGTGTTCTCGTAACTTCTAACAATAAATATTTTGTTAAATCTTCTCTGTTACGTAGAGATTTTAGACTTTTGTATCTTGGTAAAAGACTCTGTGAAAACTTTGCATTCTTTTAAATGTTTCTTCTATCTTGACTTTATATATGGGTCAAATTTACAGAAATAAACTTTAGAATGCATATTTATTGGAATTTTACATGTATTTGCTGTATACAAAACTTTTATTCCAGGAAATAAAACGCATACGTTTTGTGAATTTAAATAGTTGAAACTATGTCAGTGAGGTTTGAGGTTGAACAAATTTTACGATGTTATGAATGTGACAAAAACTGTATAAAGTACTGAGTAAACAATGAATATAAAGGATGAATTGTGAATGGTATTTCAAATTTTTGATAATACTAACTTTGCCTGCACTTCGTTCACGATTGTAGCGGCGGTTGGTTAGTAAAAGTTTTTCTACTCTTTGGAAGAAAAGTGACAATTTTTTTATCACTGTGTCAAAAAACGTTGCCAAGCAGCAACTCCGTCAAGCAGAAACATTACACACTTTTCGGGCATTAAAAGTGAAAGCCTAAGTTCAAATGTAATTATCGGCTGAGGTACAGAATTTACTCACCTACAGTTTTATTAGATACATAAAAATACAAAAAAAACTGCTTACCACAAAGTGACCTTAAATTATTTTACAAAACCATTTCTTCATTTGATTAAGTGTAACAGTTTAATAAGTTACATTTATTTGCAACTTGTTTTTTGGGTATTAACGGAATAATACAGTGGGTTCTAATCCTAAGGTCTATGAGATTTTTAAGTTTATCTTAAAGACTTAACGTTGTTTAGAAATAGCTTAGTGCTCGACGACGGACTTGCCGAATATCACATCATGGGACCTAATGTCATTCACTAATCTTTACGATATTTTTTTTGGATAAGATTGCGAACAGCTTAACATGACTCTTCTAATATTATCCGTTGTCTGTAGAAAACAGAGAGACAGACAAATGTTATCGGTGTGTGACTATGTGAATATTATTGTCGCATAAACTAATTCCTGTTACAAAAAATATATACTGCGCTAGTACTTTTTTGTCCGCTTTCGCCTAAAACTTGAGAAAATTGGCACCTGACGGTAAGACCATGAAACCGGAGGTACTATTTTACACGAAGTGCTACCGAAAGAGTTGCATAGATAGAGATGATGGATAGTGACTTTCGCAATTTCATTTCTAGACTTGGATCTACACGGATCACTTTTTTAACTCATAAAACCAATTTAGATCAATTTTTACCCCCCAATGTCGCTAGGTAACAAATTTCAGCGAAGTCGTTAGAGCCGTTTCCGACGGCGTTAAAAATAAACAAATATACAAGAATTGTTCGTTTAAAAGTGTTTGAATTATTGTTAATTTTTGCTTCCCCCTATCTTGGTGTTCCGCTTTATCTTGATATTCCGCCCTACATTCTTACAGTCAGTGGTCTCTATCATGCTAAGCTTCAGGATAGTGTAATTTTGCTTCATAGAGTTCGATGTATGCTGTAACTAGATGTTGCCCGCGGCTACGTCTGTGTTAAAACAGTTATTTAGCTTAACATTTATCTAGGACGCTCTTATTCATAAAGTATGAAAAATTTACAAAACATACATGTAATGTGAGCTATCGAAACATGAAAAATGCTTGTGTATAAACTGAGGGTGGTATCAAGAGCTTTCTAAACTTTCTATGACTAAAGCAATAAATATGGAGCTATCGTGACATTTGGTACTCTATACTCTCTGCCCACGCCACAAGTGACTTGGCGCAAAGATATCTAGGTGTGTATGTGTGTAACAATAAAAAATATTATAATGACAGGCATTTACTTTATGAAGTCAAAAATTAAGAATTGGGTATATAGGTCTATAATACATTAATCTTTTCCAAACCAAAACCGGTGGTTCTTGTGACGCGTGTAATTCTAAAATTTACTACCGGATCGCAACACGGTCACTCACTGAGAAGTTTCGGCTAAAGAAACTAAGCGGGCTTGTCTAAATACTCTGCCTACCAAGCGATCTCTTGGTGCGAGGATGTACCTTGAAAGGGTTAATCAATTTGTTAGTATCAGGTTTTATTTCAATTGTTTCTAAGTCTTTAGTTCCAAGTCTGCGCTGTCGACTTTAGAACTTGTTATCGTACTGAGCCCGAGTCGCAGCATCCCGCGACTTCTTTACTAACAATAAATGCTTTGTCAAACTTCCTCCTCTACGGGCTTGAGATAACCGACTTGTGTTTGTCGGAACTTACTTTATACTTTTTTGAAATCCAGCTTCGGTTTTCTTTAACTTTTTAAGAGATAAAAAATATCGTCACGCCCATATGCCTGGAGAGACAGGCAGAGGCATCAACAACAACAACAACATAGCATCAACAATTAGCCCACTATATTAGGTCTCATGATATGACAGGCAGCTAGTCTGTCGCCAAGACAACATTTTGTTTTTCAACATTTTATTTTGCCTTGCTTGTCGAAGGGTTGCCGACGGGAGCAGGAATTTTCTTTTCATTTCCATGTATTAATATCGTTATCTTAAAACATTGCACCAGCTTATTATATTTTGCTTACTTTGGGGTTAGATTAATTTGTATAATTTGTCCAGTGATATGTATATTTTTTTATAAATTGAAAAAACTTCAAAACGATTTGCCCTACCTGAAAATCAAACTCGGGACTTCTTGCAATAAGTCGGAATACAACTTCTCACGACCACGAAGGCGATAACACACAATGATGACTAATGAAGAACGGCTCTCTTGATAAGATAAATTCCTTAATTTTTTAATTCTAGACTATTGACTACATTGGTGCTAGTATGTTTAATAGTATGATGTATGTATGCATGTAACACATACATACATACATACAAAATAAGATTGATTAGGAGGAAGAGCGATGAGAGTTATTGCAATAGTGTCCTGATCCGCAGGCTTTGTTGAGTTTTGAAGGCTTGTATGGGGGAGTAATCCAAGTAGCGTAATAAAGAGCACTTTTTCGGAGATCTTTAGATAAGGGAAGGTAAGGGTCGATATATCAAGAGATTAGTCGTTCGCCGCCGCCGTGAGGGCGTTGAATGTAAAGTAGTCAATGTAGTGATGGACTTGTACCTATCGATAAATCCATATTTATTAATTTGTAATATTTTATTTAAGTATCTAAGTTGTATTTTATTTGAATTGTTTGTTTTCTAATATTAATATGTTCAAATTAAAAAAGGTTATTGAATTTCTTTCTTTGGGTCTTCTCAGTGAGTGGCTGTGTTCCGATCCGGGGTGAATTTTAGAATTACTATACAATTCGCGTGTCACAAAAATCACTTGTAAGGTCTATGTGAGATAAAATATTTTCTATTCTATTCCATTCTAAAGTTAAATGAATTAATTCTATCAGATGCTTTATCTAAAAAAGATGAAACTGATTTACTTATAGTAAAAAATACACAACAGCTATTGAAACTAGAGATTTTAATGTGCTATTACACTGAGGCTACAATCAAAGGCTTTCTTTGTAATAAGATAGAGGTAACAAAAATTTATGTTTCTTGCGTAATTATTCCATCAATTATTATAAGTAGAATTTAATGATCTTTTTGTCTTTAAATAGGTTATGTTTTAGAGGTGACTCATTATCAGGTGTTAGTAAGTTTTTGAGTAACATTAAATGATGTGTAATTTTTGTTTACTAAGATGACATAATTTGCTAGTTCGGCTTAAGTTATTTTCCATGATAACAAGAATAAAAAAATAGAAAAATATAATTATCGAAAGAAAAAAAAAACGGTTACTATAAATAACTTGAGAATTGAATGGTTATTATTGCATGCTTATGTGTTTTTCAGGAACAGCTATAACATATTTCTGATTCTAAATGATGTGAAAAATAGTACTCAATTGAAGAGTCTGTATGTAGTATCAAAATAACCGCTTTTTAATAAATGCATAATTTGCATATTTACAAGATACTTATAACAAAATAATCGTTTTTGGAATTTTTGTCTCTCTATATGTCTGTCTGTTTGTATGTTTGCTCCCACTAATCTCAGAATCTGACGTAGAATCGATGGTCGGTGGAGCAGACGGGTTCTCGAATGGAGACCGCGTCTCGGTAAGCGTGGCGTTGCGCGTCCTCCAGTAGGTGGACCGACGATTTAAAGAGGGCAGCTGGTAATGATTGGTTTTTTAAAGCGGGAAATCGGGTCTTATGGCACAATTAGGGGAGGCCTACGTCCAGCAGTGGACTAAAATAGGCTGATGATGATGATGATGAATCTCTCAAAGGACTGGACCGATTTTGAAGGGACTTTCACTGGCAGATAAGGAGTTGCTTAGGCTACTTTTATATAAGTTAATTCAAACCCAGAGGAAGTCACAGGCGTAGCTAATATTAAATGAAGCTGTATGAGGAGCTTCACACCTTATTGATGGTTTGTAGTTATCGATAATAATCTTAAGCCTGTCAGTCCCGTCACTAGCTTCAAGGAACTCCATAAGTTAACAGCTAGCCTGGAGCCTGTCATATATCAGCCTGGGTTGACATATTCGCCTGTCACGTGTGTACTTGTTTCGTATACATCCTCACCTATGCTACGTTCACGCACCCACCAGTTCCTAGGCACATGATTTATTACGTTTTCGCAATTAATTGTGTATCGTATTCATATCCTTTCTGCAGTATTGTGATAGTATAATTATAACGCAGTAAAACTGCAAAAACCTGACTCTAACTTAATTAACATGTTATCAAGGCATATTTGAAATCATATATCAATAAAAATTAAGGAAAATACCAAAATCCTTCCAAGTGTACCTATAAATTTGAAGAGTTTCCTCGATTTCTACACGATCCCATCATGATCTTGACATGGTAACCATGGGACCACCTGATGATGGACCCTTTGAAACAAATAAATAATTATCCAAATCGATTCAGGCGTCTTTGAATAATCGGTGATCATAAATAAAAAAAAGATTCCGACGACTTGAGAATCTCCTTTTTTTAAGTCGGTTAAAAAGACTTGTAATAGTACTTCCTTTGTCGTTTCGGGATTGCAAATCGAAATTATTTCAATGGCTTTTAAACTTTCATTACGATGATGTAGAAGCTTTAATTAAATAATTTTAAACTACCCTTAGTATAATGTATTGTATACCTACCTCATATTCCATTTTAACACACACATACACACACTCACTCACACACATACATGCTATTTTTACTATTGCTATATTTATCAATATTATATTTCCTTTTTGGAACAATTTATATTTGTTCTCCGGAGATGGCGTCACAGTCTCTGACTAATGCGGTTATTATCTTTGCAATATGCTATAACTAATCGTATATTTTTTTAGTTTCAAAATAAATATTTCATTTCATTTAATTTTCAAATTGCATAGGTGTTATCCATGAAGCTAACGGTAGGTTGGAGATAAGCCCGTCTTTTGTATATGTGCTAATGTATTTATATTTTCTAATATACTATTTGTATACCCTAACAATATCCCGAATATGTGTTGCTAACTCTTTATAAACTGGATAACATCCAAACAAAGTAGCCTTGTGACAACGTGTTTCACTCACCGGTTCTATGAGATGTTTAATGTCGTACGTTATCAGGGCAGCTTTGTAAAACTAAGCAAAAGTGCCTGCAGGTGTACTAGCTACGAAAATGGACTAACGCGTATGCATACATACCTAAAAAACGCGTAAAATATTATAATTCAATATTATTATTTATTAAACTATCTAATCTCGCACCGGAAAAATCATGATGGCAAATATTTGTGTGTCTAATTTAGAACTATCTGATCCGGCGAACTTTGTACCGCCTAACAGTCAACGCATGACCTTTTAACTGAACAAATTTAGGCTTTGATGAACATAATACAATGATACAAAATAAATATTTATATGCCTAGATATATAAAAGTATTTTATTATGATGAATAATACATACAGAAAAAAAATTAAAAAAATACAAACATAATTTTTCGTTACCCTATAGAATGAATCTTGAAAATTGTTTTCGAAAATACAGACTGTAATTTACACAAAAATATAAATTTTTGAATGCACACGTAAATGTTAAACATTGGTCATTATTTCTGTACGGACGCATAAATATTTGAGGAACTTCTATATGTCTTTTAATTTTAATTGATTTAAAAAATACAGACAATGTATAAATGTCAATCATTACTTACAGGATTTTTTAACAGACAAAAATAATAAAAGTTGTTGTCTTGGTATATGTAGGTACCTACCTTGTATACATACATATGCATTTAGTCACTTTTAATCACTCCAATTTCATTTCTTTGTATAGATTTGAAAAATACTGAACTAATTGTTTAAAACTTGACCACTTCCGACGAACGACAAAACATGAATAAATAAAATTCCAGTGATACATAAAAAATCTGAGTGCTTTTATGATAAAAAAATGTGAAGAAACCCGGGACTTTTATAATATACCATGCGGAATTGACGAAGGAATCGCGTAAGAAACATACAAAAAAAAAACAAAAAAAGAAATAGAAAAACAGAAAAACTTCTCTTTTAAACTTTTTTAAAAATCGCTCATTTGAGGTACATTTGAGGTTTATATAATTTGTATAACATAAAACAATAGGTTTCCTCAACAAACACCACAGAACAAGCTAATCGAAGAGGGTTCGGGGATGTTTCTAAATTCTTAATACCTCACGTAACATTACAGATTAGGGGGTTCCCCTCCCTCGTTTGCTGCACTTAACTTTCATAGAAGGCTTGAGTCGGTGCCGGGAGCTGAGGCTGTCGATCGATGATAATGGACTCGGGAACTACGTTCATGTGACAATGTCATAATTCATTTTGCCAAGGATTCATCAGCTTATGTACACATTGGGCCAATATGTAAATTTTTCCGCGTTGGTCCGGGTCCCTTGTGTAGAATAGACCATTTGCCTTCCTACCAGCAGCTTGTGAGATGCGTCTATTGTCACCAACACCGTGACATTAAGTAGGTGGTAGAGTTTTGCAAGGACTCGCCCGGATTGGTACCACCGCCTTACCTATTCCTGCCACAACAGCGTCAGTGCTCACCATTATCGTGTTCTGATTTGGAGGGAAGAATAGCCGGTAAACTTTCTCACGTAAGAGACCTACCATCCCAGCCTCAGTTTGGCAACGCATTATTTCCACCTTTGATGTCTATAGGCGACGTGTATTTCTTATCATCAGGAAATCCGTTTGCTGGTTTGCCTTCAAATATCATAAAAAAATTATCAACGTGAGCACTATTTTTGTAGGTTGTAGAGTACTATGCAGCAAACCAACCGGTTAGTTGTCGCCATTGCCCTGTCCCAGTCCGGAGGATAGGTCATCTATAATGGTGGCCTCGATTGTCTCTTACCATCAGGAGACCCGGAAAGAAAGGCCTTATCGCCTAGTCAGTGGTCTCTTAAAAGTCAACGAAATATTGTGCAAAGGTGCTCTAAACGTAAACATAAAATCTTTTGCAAAGATTGTCTCGCAGAGATCGCTACTTAGCGATAAGACCATCTTTGCATACCAATTAATATAAGCTTGTATATTAAAAGATTAATTAGATGTTTTTCAAAATGTGTTTAATTTTATATATTATTTTCATTACTCACCCAGCTTGTATTGTTTTTCTCAGAAACCCATTAAAATAATAACAGACATAATACAAATCGATTGTGGATATCTAGTTTGATATTCAACGACTAAATTGTTTGTATTTTTGTCCGAGGGTGGTGTCAAAAAACTCAGAAAGCGTCGTGTTTGTATGAAGAGAGTCATTAATGTGGAGGAAGCTAGACAAGGCTCTGCTTACCCAGCAACAAATTTGGCGTGAAAATGTGTGTGTGTGTAACAAACTTAAGCACAAATAATAAGCAATAATTTTATAAAGGCCGAGATTAATAGAACTACGAGGTCTATATGGCAATATCACAACTATGCAGACTACTTACTATCTCTTGATACTGAGCACTTGATACTCTCTGCATACCCCACAAGGAACTTGGTGTGAATATATGTATAAAATGTGGATATAAAAAACATATCCATGAATTGATAAAAAAGGCAGCAATTAATAAATCCATGTGGTCTATAATGCGCAGACTACAATTATCTCTTCCAAACAAAAGCCGTTGTGGTGCCGCGATAGCGAATAAAGCATTTCATGTTTCATTATACCTAATACCCTATAGTATTTAATCCTATTCAAGGGTTGCGACGTACGAGAGCAAACTAAGCCGATTACAATATTCGTCTATGAGGTCCCTAACAACGCCAGCCGACTTGTTAGCGAGAAGTCCAAGTTTGTCTTGTTATAAGTCAGGAACTCTAAGACTCTATGATAGCAGACGTAAAAGCTCGGCTTTTACTTAGTATTTTATCCGTTTGAAAGCTTTTTAAATTAGAAATACACTTTCAAAATATAAAAGACCAGTTTGGACTTTTATAATGATGTTTCTTGTACTGTGTGTTAGAAATATAACCTTTTGTACTCGATTTGAGGTTTTCCATTTGTTTAATATTTAAATGAAACGTACTACAAAATATATTATATCTTTTTTTATATACTAATATTTAATTATTTTTACATCCATTAAAATTGTTAATTAAATTGTTTGTTTTATAGGTTTTTTTTGCAACATTTTTGTAAAGTTGGGCTCGTATAAATTTTATGATATTCATCCAGTTCACATTTTTTGTAATGATAACAAAAAACTTAAAGAAATAACTTACGTCGATATGACATTTAAAATAAATTCGACAATATAAACATTTTTGAAATGTTTAGATGAATGAAGAAGCAATTTTTTATTTTGACTTAAATGCACCTCTGCTTACCTCGTTAAATATTATGTGAAACTATACTTATTTTACTAGAAAGAAAAAAAGACATGAAACCTAACTTAAACCTCGAGCTCAAAATTTTGTTTATTTTGTAGGTAGGGCACGTTACACTTAAAATTAATCATTAAAAATATTTTTACGTTTTAAAAATAACTAATCATAAAAAAAAAAATGTTGAAAAATGGAAAAAAATATATTAAAAAAAAATTATAAATGTAAGCTTTAAAAAACCAAAAATAAAACGGCTGTGTGGTTTTAAAACTAATTTATGTAAAAACGTCAAAAAATCACACGTTTTTTGTAAGCAAGTTACCTTGTAATATTTATTTTCTGTTAACTGTTTTTAGTTTTTTCTATAATAGTAGCAACTGAAATACACCTTTGAAACACATTTCTAGCTATTACGACTTTTGAAATACAGCCTGACGATAGGCAGAGAGATAGACGGACAGCGGTGACAAAACCAAGTAAAATATGCTTTTGTATAAATTTGCATTTGGCTTTAAAAATCATACGTGATAAAAAGCACCGCTGTAACCTACATCTCGTAATCTCCGTTGGATTTGCTTAACGTGATTACGGAGGCGACAACGTCTCTCCGTGTGTCTGCGTTAACCAGACATACAATTATATCTCATAAAATATCTCTTATAATCTATATATACCTACAAATAAATGAAATTGGAGTGTCTGTACGCAATATTGAAGTAACCGCTTTTTTCTAAATGCATGTGTATATTTACAAGGTTTTTCGTCTGTCTGAATCTCACGGTTCGGAATTTCACTGAGAGACAATGTAATAAGGAATAGCTTAGGCTATTTTTACTTTAGAATTTTATTGTAGAAATGCATAAAATAAAATAATTAAATAAAATCATGGACGAAGTTGCGGGCACAGCTAGTCTAACTATATATTACTATGTGAAATAAATGACGAGAAAATGAAGAGGTTTTTTATTCGACTCGAATATTTCTTTTTATAACAGACCATCTGTTAGTTTTTACAGCCTAGTCCAATTTTAATAATATTTTAATTTAGTTATTATGAATATATTATAATAACTTCGGGAGCCTAGCAGTATGCGCTTCGGCTACCATTTTGGTAGTACAGGTTCGAACCCCGCCACGTACCAATGAATTTTTCTAACTGAAGTTCATTTTTTGAGTGCTCTTACGGTGAAGGAAAACATCTTAAGAAAACCCGAAGAGGCCGGATTCGTAGCTGGACTACCAAAAAGGAAGTTCGAAGCACCTACCACTAGGCTACTGAGGCTTATATAACACTAATAACAATTAACTATAGGTATGAAGATTAGTTTTATTTGTCAATAATACAAATTGTCCCCTCAATTACACAACAGTGTGTGGAAGTGTGTTTGATGATTTTAATTGAAACAAGGCCCAAAGGGATAGCCCATGTGATCAAACTGTTCGCTCTGTAAATAATCCAAAAATAACGAGCAAGCAATTAAATACAGCTTTGAGACAAATATTGGTTGGTGAGTTGTAAGCTTACATCAAAGGCGCACATGTGCATGTCGTTAAGTCTAGATAATAATTTTAGAACATGTTAGTGTCCGTTAGAGCGTACTCTATAGGGTTATATGAAAAATAATTTACTGACATTGAAAATAAATAATTGCGATCGAAGCGATTTAGCTCAACTTTTAGCTAACAGCAGCTAAGGGGTGGAATTCGCTGCCTGCGAGTGTATTCCCGGAACAATATAACTTAGCCATGTTTAAGGTTAAAGTGAATAGGCTGTTTCTAGGTGGCCATGTTCCACCTTAGATCGCATCGTCATTTAATATCAGGTGAGATGGCGGTCAAGTGCCTTCGTATCATGTATTAAAAAAACACAGTAAAACGAATATCGATTTCAATTTTTATCATCATTACCTAGTTTTAAGGGTTCTATTACTAAGATTTTGCTGTCTGTCTATTTGTCTGTCACTAGGCTGTATCTCGTGAACTGTGGTAGCTAGAGAGTTGAAATTTTCAGGTTAAATTAATCACTTCAAACATGTCCACCGGTGGTAGATCACATCAGCAACCCGCTGGGATAAAGATCCACTGCTTTACGTATTCCTACCGCCATAAGGACGTTGTTGTGTTCCGGTCCGGAGGGTAGGGTAGCTGGTAAACTCGCACATACGGTCTAACGGTAGCCCCACCATAGACCTGCAACATCTATGGTGAATATTTATAGGCGACGGTTGTCTCTTACCATCAGGAGACCCGTGTCGCTGTCTTATCCCATAAAAACAAACGATATAAATAGAGCTAGTCAAATGATATTCAAGATATATTTTGAATTAAATTGGTTGCAGAAATCTTAAAGCTGATGTAGATTGTCCGCGGGATCACGTACCTCTATGAACCGTCGCTGGTAACTGGCAGAGCAATTACTTACTTAGACACTTTTAAACTGCACTGGTATCTGGGAAATGGGAATGTCAAGTTGGGAGTGTTTCGATGTCACAACCCCACTGTGCGTGAAAATCCGGATCGACTGTAGTATAGTTGTACTACGTTTTTATAGTTAAATTAGTCGGTATAAAATAATCACCTTTTTTATATACTATGAGTACCTTTTTATAATGATATGATTTTTTTCATGTTAGCTTTTCGTTGTCGAGGTTCTGTGATCATATTGGGGACGGATGACAGGAATGTGATCTCCAGATCATAGATTATATAAACAGGTCTTTAAGAAAAGTATTCTTCACGCCATTTAAGCTATTAGACTTGCAGACAGGTCTAACAGTTCGACCAAAGGGCAGCGACGCACCTACAACATCTATGGTGTCTATAGTTTACGGTCGGTCTCTTACCTTCAGGAGACCCGTGTGCTTAAATAAAAATGTAGTGATTAAATAAATTACTACTAAATAAAAGTACTTTCACGCCTATTATCCCCGAAGAGGTAGGTAGAGGTGTGCTGGTGTATCCACGACTCGTAAGTCTTGTAGATATACTAGAAAATTCACGATTAGCCAAAGTACTAGGGCCCTGATGACATAGGTGGCAAGCCTATCGCCACTTCATGCATATTCCAATCCCGGGCAATGTAATGCTTACTCAGAATAATCTGAAAAACATTTAAGGAAAGTTGCCCGACCTGGGAATTGAACCCGGGACCCTAAGCGGCTAACGGTCTTTACAGGCGACAGCAGTACCGTTACACTACAGAGGCGATCTTAGTTTTTCGTCAATTATGGTCAAATAAATTATTATCTACATTTTAGACACTCACTCATCACTTATACAGATCAATGTTTAATTATTGATTTAGCTTTGTAACTCGTGAAGTTTGCTACTTGGCTAAGTTTTTTTACTCCCGAACCCCCCAAAAACCTCTTTAAATGATTATGAACTAGATTTGCTCTTCTTTTTTTAATTATTTTATTTTAAAATAAAAGTAGCCTAAACTATTAGTTACTACAGCTTATGATGCATTCACACAATGTAATTATATTTAAATACTTTAAAAAAATATGTACTGTCATGTCGACGTTGAGTTAAAATAATAGATAACTAACTACATAAATAAAATTGGAGTGTCTCTTGGTAATATTAAAATACCAAACGAGTATATACACGGTACATATACCAAAAACATTTTCTATAATTTTTGTCTGTTTGTTTCGGCTAATCTCTGGAACGGCTGATTTCAAAGGGTCGTTGACTGACAGACAGCTAATGTAATAAGGGGTAACTTAGGCCACTTTTATTTCAAAATTTATAAACTTCAAACGAGGACGAAGTCGCGGAAACAGTTTATCTGGAATAAAATGTTTTTATATAATTTCTTAACTCTCCTTAGAATCATTTTCTAAGGGAATTGAATTTTTTCAACAGGAAACCCCTTAAAATCCCTTATCTCTACTCGTAGGAAAAACTTGAAAGCGTTTTAAACTTCTTTTTAAGACTTAAGAAACTACTAAACTAACGCAGAGTAGTCTTCCTTTTTCATTGGGTTAACTTGAACTAAAGTTTTAAACAACAGATACGTGTTTCATCAACATCTTTGTACTTATAACAGGTAGTACAAAATTTAATTATTTTATTTATTATATAAATTAATTTATTTTATTTCACTGATTTTAATAATTTCAAGGTTGAATGGAGTTGGTATCCGATTTTCGTGGACGAGATCCCAGGTTCGAATCACGAGTTCATCTTGTTTTTTTTCAGCGAATATGAAAATCAGAATTGTCTGTTATCACCACTGCTTACCACTTCCAGGAGATGATTGTAAAGTTTTTTTTAAATAATTAATTGATGAATTTTTATACGTTATTTTGAACGGGGCCTATGGATTTTTAATTAGATATAAACGCGGACGACGTCGCAGGCACAGCTAGTATATAATAAATACCATCACAGCCACAGGACAGCGACGCACCTATAACATCTATGGTGTTTTTAGGTTTCGTGTTTTAATTTCTATATGGCATAAGAAATTGGTAATTTTTTGGACATCTTTTACGAAAATTTATACGATTTTTTCTTTCCCTTGTGTTAAAATCCCAATCTCATACAAAACGTGTTCGTTAAATGTTTCGGAAACGCGTGGGGCACCGGGTACCCGTAGATATGACAGTTGCCCGACACCACATAAATATTTCAAACGGATTTACTCCACACCCTTGGCGATTTATTTATGATTGCGCGGTAGCATTTGTCGTAAAATATTTCTGCCATATTTACTGGGTGGTAGTTTTTTTTTATAGTTTAAGACAGCGAACAGGCACACGGGTATCCTGATGGTTAGAGACAACCGTAGCTTATAGACACCATAGATGTTGTAGGTGCACCGCTGCCCTGTGGTCGAGCTGTTAGACCTAATGTGCAAGTCTACCGGCTACCCTACCCTCCGGACCGGAACACGACAATGTCATTATGGCGGCAG
>DVZL01000297.1:0-25029 GCA_018236625.1 Lasaia peninsularis
GAACACTCACGATTAGCCAAGGTACTATAGCCTGATAGGTGACAAGCCTGTCGCCACTTCGGGCACATTCATATTCAACGTAATGCTTATTTAGAATAATCTCAAAAACATTTAAGAAAAGTTGCCCGCCCTGTGAATTGAACCCGAGACCTTATGCGGCTAACGGTCTTAACAGGCGACAGCCGTACCGTTACACCACAGAAACGATACATATTCTACAAATAAATATTTATTTTTTCATTTCACTGTGTTTTTGGCAAGCAAATCGATGTTTGCATCCTAAGAGCTACGTGGCTCGAAAGCTGACGGTTTATATTATAATTTTAATTCAGTGCAACTACAAGTACCGTCGTCTATTTCATGAGCTCTCTTGAGTAATAATTAAAAATAAATAAATATGTACTTGGACCAACACGGGGTAAGGGGGGTGGAGTAATTACGGATCAGAATTGTCTGAAACCTCCTTCTTTTGATGTCGGTTTAAAAGAGCCCGGGGTACAGAGAAACTACATTAAATCAACTGAGTGGTCTTTAAACATCAAAGAGTTGTGCGCTTGTTTGTTGTCTTATATAAAAAAATTGACAATTATCAGCTACGTGCACAAGATTATAATACTGGATATGCGGCGGAGTACTCGGTTACTAAATTATTATTTTTATACATTTTAAGCTTTTTTTATTCAGTTTCATAGATTATGTGATCATTCATAATCTCAAGTACCTGGATGATTCGGTGGATCGGTGTTTTGTTAGTACATCACATTTTTTTTGGAATTATATTTGACATAATTTACAATGTTTTTGTTGTTTCTATAGGGCTTCCAGGAACAGTTTTCTTACAAAAAAAAGAAATTCAAAAAAACAATAAAAAAAGATACAATCGGACTGGGTTTTGAACCCGGGTTTCGGCGTATTAAACTCGATTTCTCAACTGAGCTATTCTAATTTAGCAAGCATTGGCGAAATTTAGCTTTGTATAGTAATGATATACGTTTTTATTCCAGGAAAACACGATTAATAAAAGAAACCTTAAAATAAAACCTAGCTAAATCGATTTATCGCCCCCGAAACCCCCATATACAACATTTCAAGAAAATCGTTTGAGCCGTTTTCGAAATCGCTGATAAATACAAGAATTGCTCGTTTAAGGGTATAAAAGGTTTTAGATAGATGCATAAAGTTAGCTAGCTTAGAAGAGTTAGTATTGAGGAACATCAGGTCTACTAGATTCGGAAGTTAGTCTACTGCATTAGGAAGATGATGATAATCACTTTAATAATAGACCATCTCCTTGACCCAGGGGTTAAAGTTCACGGCTGACACCATTGATCAACTGTGACACTTGGATTTGATATACAATGAAAACATACATAATATAACTGAACTCCTCTTTTCGTAGTCAGTTTTAAACAGCCCAGGGCATAGAGAAACTACAACAAATGTTATAATTAGGTAATTAATTGTAGTAATAACTTGGTAGTTAAATTATAATGTAATAAACTCCACCTGTAACATTTATATTATTACCTCGTTGGTGGAGAGTTGGCGTACATGCCTAACGCCTATGAACATCCATATGAGTTAGGTTCGAATCTAGACAGGTATTTATGGGATGAACTTTAAAAAAATCTGATACTAGATTTCTACCGCGGCATTGCAAGCGGCTTCGCCCTACAAACATACTCTTTTTTTAATATAGTTGGTCAAAAATTAGCCCTCATTTATCTTATTGTAAAATTTCATCTAAATACGTGTAGTCGTTTTTTCGTGAAAAAGTAACAAACATACATACACCGATTCATATATACAGACTTTCGCGGTTATAATATTAGATTTTGACATTATGATTACCTCGTTGGTTGAAAGTTAGCGTTCACGCTTAACGCCAATGAACATCCATAAGGTTCGGATCCAGACAGATATTTATGATATGTGTCTGTATTTCTATGTCTAAGTGTTTATTAACATTCAAAACACAAGCATATTACCCACTAGCTTACTCTGGTACTTATTAGCTTAACTGCTACCTATTTTTTTTTTCTAAAAACATATCAAACACCTTCTTAAATATCGCCTTTGTGTTAAGACCGTTAGCCGCATAGGATCCCGGACTCAATTTCCAGGTCGGGCAACTTTTCTAAAATGTTTTCAGATTATTCTGAGTAAGCATTACATTGCCCGGGATTGGAATGTATCCGAAGTGGCTATAGGCTTGCCATCTATCACATCTTGGGCCCTAGTACCTTGGCTAATATTGAATGTTCTAGTATATCTACTAGGCCTACGAAGCGTGGATATACTAACAAACCTCTGCGTACCCCTTCGGGGATAATAGGCTTGAAGGTACGTATTAACTCAGCTTAATATTTTATATCAAGAGGTATAAAAAAAGGTATGTAAAGGTATTTATATCAAGAGGTATTAAAAAAAAGGTATGTAAATAAAATAAAAAGTTATAACATTTAACCGCGCCCTAATGTTAAATTGACCTCATCTATATTTTCATAGTTCTTTGAACTGAAAACAGATAAAATAACAGACTCTTAACCCTTCAACATGGAATAAGACAGCTACAAGCACTAACGTAAAGGCCACGTGAAATATTAAGTGAAAACCAGTCCTAATTCAAGTTTAACTAACACTAAAGAATTTCATTAGAAGGCGATAGGGTCGTCGCATCTCTACACCAGTTAAAATCTTGACAGTTTGTACAATAGTTGTTGAAATAGCCTCGACCCAGAGCTGTAGACAGCCTCCACCTCCTACTTATATAAAGAGGCGTGAAGACTCTTTTACATCATTAAAAGTAAAATTTGCACAAAGTCATCTGCGTCACCATTATTAACATTTTAAAGCTTCCCGACAGTACCTTAAAAATGAGAACAAGGTACAGTCGTGCAGAAAAATATATCTACGAGTGTTATATTATAGTTCCTGGACAGGGCTAGTGAACTTTATTCAAAAATTGTCTAAAACATCAAAGGCTGCCGACAGAGTTGTATAGATGTCGTGATTCGCAATTTCATAAGACCTACACCTATCTAGATCAATTTTTTTAATTGTAGTTTTATTAAATAGAAGACCTATTTAGATCAATTCATAAAACTCCTAGATACAAAATTTCAGCGAAATCGTTGGATCCTTTTCCAAGATCGCGGGTATAAATAAATTAATATATTAACAAGTTTTATTACTCACTAGCGACCCGCTCGTACGGGTAAACTATACATGTTATATACATAAAAACCTTCCTCTTGAATCACTCTATCTATTTAAGAAACCGAATCGAAATCAGTTGCGTAGTTTTAAAGATTTAAGCATACATAGGGATATAGGGACAGAAAAAGCGACTTTGTTTTATACTATGTAGTGAAGAAACGTTGCGATTGAAAAGCAATAATATAAACAGATTGTCTAATCTTTCGATAAACGTAAGGTTCGATAAAAAACACTGAAAAACTGTGGTTTTGTGAATATAAAATCTAGCAATTTGGAAAACTTAATTCGCCTCATTCAGTCAGGTGGTAGATTTTTAGCCACAATTGGTACTATTGCACTACCTATTCCTGCTGACATAGTGCGAGTGCTCGCTATTGTCATATTGGTATTGGTAGACTTGCACACGTGTCGTAGAGTGATAGCACACCTCGAACAGTATGGTGTCTTTAGACGACGATTGCTTATTTGCTTAAAGATAAAAAAATACTACTTAATCACTTTTGTTTGAAAAAATACGCTCGTGAATGAAGCCCACCCTTAAAGCACGTTTGTGTGCAGCCTGCGAACGTAACCTTTACAAACGGTACACAAACACCTGCAACTTCAAAAAGGTCGTGGAACTTAAAAAAAGGATCTTAAGGATGAAACGGGACTGAGAATGCAGATAAGGTACAAACAGCAATGGTTTAAATTGGCCTAATCAGTTTAACTTTAATAACTGTGAATGTTTATGGTTTATATATTTTCGGCACTATCAAGCCTTATTGTAAAAGGCTATTGATTACTATTTGCAATAAAATTGCAAGGATGATAGCCAAAATATGAAACCTGATATAAATATATGATAAAATAAAATATTAAAAAATATATTTATTTCGAAATTAAAGACATTCGGTCCTTGATCTCGGAGACGCGATCCGTTACCATGCTATTTGTTGCGGGGACGGTGTAATATGTGCGGGGTCGGGTCAAGGATATATGATAACTGAACTTCTTCACTTCTCGTAACAGTGTCTATTTGAATTTACTCGTGAGATAAAAGTTAATGAAATATAGGGCCAACAAACCTTTTCTTAGCTTTATTATTTTTCTAGATGCCTTACTAAATTTATTGGCACTCCTTATTTCATATTCAAACTTCATGTTTTATCTTTTTAATTAATTTATAAAAACCTTTTTTAGATGATGAAGAAGAGCTACCACTCAATTTATCAATGAAGAATCGCCAAATCTGGTCACCAGGAAGTGCATGCGAGCGTGAACATTTGGATACAGGCGCTGAATCACCAACATCAAGGTGGGAGGGACCGGATGAGTCGGAACCGCTGGAACTGGTGAAGAGGTGTCAGAGCAGTCCAGATGGTGAACGCTCCTCCTGCGACGAACCCAGACGCTGCCCTTCAGCGCCCGCTTACCATAACTACCCCCCAATACCGCCAACAGACATAAGCTTCTCCATGCTTGTCAAGAGCGAAAACAGAAATGAAAAATCTTTTCAGGTAATTAACTATATGTTTTTTACTAAAAATTCTAAAAACTCGTTTCTATTTGCGTTTGTTTTGTTAGAAAACCTACAATTAACTTACCTACACACATTGGTCCAACTTCTAGCTTCGGACTGATAAAGAATTTCAATATTTTTAATGTAGGTATTTGGTGTTGAAGATTCTATGAAGACATTTATGTCGATAAACTGATAACTAATGCCTGAATAAAAAAAAACGATCGATTTTAGAGTCCCTGTGTAATGAGTTAACCACAACTTTTTTGACAGTTGGATCTGCGTTTGCTGAATTGAATATTTTGCTTTACTAACTGTTTCCCGTGATATTGCTTGCGTAATATTATAATCAAACAAATAGCTCAAATACATTTCATAGTAACAATAGTAGGATTAGTTATTGTTAGGTATTCGAAACTTGTTACGAGTATTAAAATATTTTGATTAATATCAGACAATATATATTCTCTTATTATACTTCACATGAACTTGAAGCTTTGGTCGGTAGTCTGATCTCCAGTCAAGGGACACAGGCGTGAAAATATATATTTAAACGATTACTTATCGATCATCAACAGGTTTGCAGCGACATTCTTTGTTAAGACCGATATAACTGTACAGTTTCCGTTTAAAATGTTTTTAAATAGCAAACCAGTATGTGTTTTAGTCTTTTTAAAAAATCAAATAGAAAAACTGCCCCCGTCTTAATAAGTACTCTCGGCTCGAAACAAGTCGCGTCTTCTTTGAGCCATTCTCAGCGATACTAGTCTTTTGCTATGTTTCTTTTTTAAGTCTGGTTGAAATTAAATAATAAATATAGGTTTTTACAGCTACCGTATCAATACATTTATTTTTAACAAGCATTGGTCACTTCGTTGATTATTATCACGATTTAGAGTTTATTAGTTACAGATAAAAGATTTGGAATCGATTTTCGATATTCTGAATTTCTCGACATATGGGTTTCTTTCGCCGAATCTACTCAGTGAGACATAATAAAAACAACTCGACGAAAGAATCTAATGGAATAAATATTATTATATTAATAAGGTCTATGTGACATAAAATGAAAACAATATATTTGCCTAATCTGTGTGTTAAAAATTTGTTACAAAACAAAAGTAGTTTTAATACCAACATATTCTACCACAATGTGGTGTGCAAATATTTTAACACATAATTTATATTTATTTATTAATTCACTGTGAAACTATATATTACATACAAATTATCTTATTACTAATAAACATTAATTTACATCCGAATTATTTTAACTATCTCCTAAAACTACGAAAGTACTTTGTACCCTATATCACCATTTTTTCCTACGAGATAAGATAGCGAACATGCAAATGAGTCTCCTGGTGGTAAGAGACAACCGCGCATCTATCCTGTGGTTGAGCTGTTAGACCTTTTGTGTAAGTCTACCATCTACCCTACCCGGGAACGGGAACACGACAATGTCATTATGGCGGCAGGAATAGGTAAGGCGGTGGATCCTTACCCGGAAGAGTAGCTGCACAGCACTCTGCCACCAGTGGTCATGTTGAAAGTGACCCAATTAACCTATGCTCGCCTCTAACAAGCTGCCTGATAGGAAGGCAGTTGGTCTATTCTACACAGAGGGTCCGCACCAACACTGGGAAAATTATTCTGGCTAGAACCAGGGTCCATTGAAAATTAGCCCGAATCCTTTCCATTTTAAGTTGACGTAGTGAAAGCATTACGTGAAGCGACAGCTACGTGACCTCGACAACCCAAATAACTGAGATTCAGCGCAGCCTCGTTTGTTAGCAACAGGTGGTGTTAGCAAACAAGGACTTGAGCAGGTGAAGCTGCCTTTGGTCCAGTTGATGTTGGTTCTCTTTTGTTAGGATTCTTGATATCATAATCATCCTAACATTAACCCCGAAGGAAAAAAGGGTTCACCTACCTTATTTTACATTTCTTTTTACCCAATCTCGAATAAACTCAAAAGTAAGATACCTACTCAGCTCCGTTATTATCTTTTTCCTTAACATTGTGCTTCAACACTTCCTTGACATTTCTCAAAATCTCAATTCGAAAAAAATCCTAAACTTAGTTATAAATCAATTCGAATAGCAGTTGTTTTGATGAAATTAAACCATCCAAGTACGAGTCGGGCTCTCCCACGAAGGGTTTCGCACCATTATCTATAAAAAAGGGCAAAAATATCTCGTTTGCTCTTCGGAAACACCTTTTTATATTTATTATATTCTGCTTTTATTATTTATTGTTGTAGCGGTAACGAAAATATAGGTATCACCTGTGAAAATTGCAACTGTCTAGCTATCACGGTCCCCGAGATGTGCCTGATGACAGCGAGACGGGCAACGGAATCTTGGTAATAGGGTTCTGTTTTTACCCTCGCTCGCGTGTTTCATACGGTCCCGGTTTTTTTGATTGTTTGTTATTTCCCTATTCTATCCCTTAACACAAATAAAAATTAGAGAATATTTAAGTGTACTTACTTATAAAATTAAATATATTCATACACACTTATAAAGTTACGCGCAAAATATATAATACATTTGCTCGTAACTGAGTAAAAACGTTTTATTTCAAATCAAAACTTTTAATTTTAGAGGTTTAAGCTTAGGGTCCTTGAAAAAATTGTGATTGAAGAAGCAGGTGCGTAGCTAAATATAATATTTTCAACCTTGGATTCCAAATAGATAAGACCGTTTCATTATATAAATGACCTTCTCTTTAACTATTTGCAAATTATTTTTGGTGCTTTAGTTCACTTTCAAACTTGGTTGTTTATATTTTAATTATGGTTACTTAAATAAATAATGTCGAGCCATATATCGTTGATTCATATCTTTATTTCGGTGTCCACCAGCAACTACTCGCCCGATTTTAATCTTAAATGGTTTCAATTAAATGAGATAAGATAACTATATTATATCTTTTGCATTAAATAGAAAACCTAAATTAAATGTAATTCTTTAGAGGACAGTTTTTTATTTCTTTAAACTTATTGTAGGTATATCATGTTTATGTAACTCCTTTCTCATCCTACCCTAAAGCTCTATAAAACTATAGATTTTTAAATTCGTGTTTCTATGTTTTTATGTGTTACCAGCCGCCGCCACCGCCTTCGTCTGCGTTTATATTTCATTATTTTATGTTATTTTTAAAATAAAATTCCTAAATAAAAGTAGCCTAAGCTACTTCTTATAACATCATATGTCTGCCCAGAGATTAGCGGGTACAGTTTTATTTATTTCTGTAGATTTCAGATTCATAGCCATTTTAAATAAACACAAAAAATTGATTAAAAAATAAATAAACTAAAAACGTTTTTCTCTCAATAAGAGAACGACATTCAAAGTTTATTGTTTATCACAATGCCTCTATTGAAAATTATTATATTTTCTTAAATAATTTCATCTCAAAAGAAGCCGGCCCTGAAATAGCTAGGTATGTTTAATATTAGCGTAAGGGCTTCATTAAGAGTGTTATCTCCACATAGGCCATTTAGCTTCATGTTTTGTGCATATAAATAAAAAAACAAAAAAGAACAAAATGAGCACAACCGTAAAAGCCAACCGCAAAGAGGCTAAAGAGCGGAAAAACGTCGCGTGGCGAGCGCACGCCGTGAAACCGGCTACGATTTAATTACACACACTAACGGATAATTGCCTTTTAATGAAATAATGACATTTTATCATTAATATATTTTGTAATACAAATAACATTTTTGATGGAATAAAATCTCCATTCGAGTTTTATTGTAGTTAAAAGTACTACTGTAATATTTAGATTTATATTTCGTTACTTGAGTGACTGATATATATTTTGAATCTGTTATAATATGAAATAGTTAAAAAAATTAACATTTCCAACCCCACGGCTATTGTCAATGCTTGCTCTTACCATAAATTTGTTTAGAATCTTCCGTGATGATGAGTTGTAATCGATACACACAAATTATTGCGACACGTTTTGTGTGGTATCGGTAATGCCAGGTAAGTATATCTTTCGTAGTTTGTCTTCTAGTAACGAATGGGTACTTATAGTTTATTATTACACTAAAGTTAATAAGAAAGTTTATCGAGTACGATTCGTACCAAAACTACCATCAATAAACAGAACGTCTGTTTCTTAAGTATCGGAAATGGAAAGTCCAAGCCTCCAAAAATCTGCCCGTTATATATCTACAGACCTTACCCCCTTATTTATAAACTATGATTACGGTCAGAACAACTTTACTCTAAGACTTACGCAAAGATTAGGCAATTATTGTATTAATAAACTAGGAGTAGGGACGGAGTTAACTAATCAAAATTTACTCCCGGAGTAAAAGTTACACCGCGGAGCCCCATGGTTTAGCGCATAGATTTGTATTGCATTTTCAACTTCCATTGATATTTAACTAGGTACCTACTACTAAACATAAGATAAATAAGTATATTTTTATATTTGTTTAGAGTTCGTATGAGTATTTCCTAGTGTCTGATTTTGTAATTATTCTGGATTATAATGAATAGAGATTGTTTCATTGATGATTTGAGAAGGCATCTAAAATTATATAGACCTCTTAATAACCCTTTTGAAGATCTACTATATTTTTTAATCCAAGCGTGCGCACGCATCATCACGTATTATGGTCGCTTGTGATAGTTTTGATTGTCAAATAAAAGTATCAAATTTCAAAATGTACCCAACTGACATTTTTTTTACTTTTAATATCAGTGGGTTGCCATAACAACCCCTTAATCTCAGTGCAAGGTTTGTATTGTTACTCTGAACCTACTTCGTATTTATTAATACTGTTGTTAATAACACGTAGATATTTCGTGACTAATTTAGAATTAACTACTCCGGGTGTAACTTTGGAGTAAGAGAAGATTAAGCAATTTTAATTAATAAGACTAAAAAAGACTACGGGTTAAAAGTGAAAATCATGATAACCGTCTTTATTATTTTCTATAGTGACAAAAATATAATTATCGTCACATCTACATATGTCGTCTAAGGAATAGACATACTTATGCATCCATGATTAGCCGTCGATATTGGTCGATGTGGCAAGTCCGTCGTCTTTCGGGCACAACATCAACATCAACGAAAAAAATATGTTTTTTTAAACAAACCGAAAAAACTCATACAACAAGTTGTCCTATCCGGAAATTGCACCCGGGACCTATTTCATTAAAGTCAGACGACTACGCCAGTGATTACACGACCAGTGACTACGCTCGACCAGAAAGCGATTCTAAGTATCATTATTTATGTTTTATATGCATACTAATATTTATTATAAGACAGTAAAAAATATTCTAATTTAGGAAGGTTCGTAATACATTTTTAAAAATTGGTCAATTTACAATTTTAAAAAGCTACAATATATCTTGTTATTGAAAATATTTTATTTCAAGAATAATGGAGCAAAAACAAAACAGTAAATTCGGTCTGAATCAGCTATTTGCATATTAATATAAAGATTTTTTCTCTGTTGCTGACGTTGAATGAAGCAACCCATTGTATTGATAATTGGCACGAAAGTAAACTTTTACCACATGTCTAAAGTTTACACACATGGCTTTTAAGGTTCACTCCAAAGAAGTTAGCTCTAGGCCAGTAATTATTAAGCTCATGGAATCAAAATGTATAATAACTAGTGGTCGAAATTCGACAATAATACATTTGAATTATAAGTTATTTTGCGATAATTTTATTAACGATTTAAAACATTTTTTTATAAAAAAAAATATGAATATTATTTTATATAAATGGCAAATATGAAAAACATCAAATGACAAACAATTTAATAACAGAATATGTCATACGTGTAACAAATACTAGTGTGTGTGTCACATGCGTGGTAGTGTGTGAGATGCTTTATTTATTGATTTAATTTACTTTATAAGTATTGTTATTAAAAAAAATATTAATATTCTGCACTTCTCCTACACATAAACTATAAGTTTGCCAAATTTCCCCCTCCGTCCGCTCAATTTTCGTAAAAGGGGTCTAATATTTTGCTTCACGTATAGATAAGTATTAATATTACTACCAAATTGCTCATGTTTATCCGAGGGTGGTGTCGAGAGTCTTCGGAACCGACGTAAAAGTGTAAATGTAGAGTAAATCACAGGTGATAGGAAACCATATAGAAACCACAATAAGTTTAATGAACACCCAGATCCGGGACATACACATCTATGTGCTTCACGAGAATGCTTGCGCCTGTGGGGAATCGATCCCGAGCCTTGCGTTTGGTCGGCAGCGCTCGACATGTAGGTACGCTAACCTTACAACCACCGAGACGGTCAAATTATAGCAACATATGCTTACCACGTTGTGGTGTGAAACGGATTATTTATATTTATAGTATTACGAGTATAATAATATATAATTTAACATTTTACCAAAACTATTATGTACCCGAATATAAAAATATATATTCTTCAAGATGCATATAATACAATTATTTGATATCCTTTTAATAATAAAAAAAATTTATTACTATTTCGTGTAAAAACTACTTAACGGATTTTCACGAAGTTTTACAGATCTATACAAATAAATAAAATTGGAATGTAATATTAAAATAATTGCATATGTATGTTCACAAGGTATACCAAAATAATATGTTTAAGAATTTTTGTCTGTCTGTTCCCACTAATCGCTGAAACGGTTGGACAGACGGCTGATACAATAAGGAGTAGCTTTGTCTACTTTTATTGACTTAAATTCAAACGCGGACGAAGTCGCTGACTTAGCTAGTATAGTATATAATGTAGCTTATAGATCAGAATAACATCTAAACTTTTAAAACAACCGCAATTTACGCGAGTGGAGCCGCGAGCGGAAAGTTAGTATTTCATAATAAAAATAGCTAACAAGCTGCTTATAGATAGAAAAAACAGAATTTGTTCGAACTTAAATATGCAACGATTATAAAACTTGCTAAAGAAATAACTTAAATGTCACGGGAACTGTAAAGCCTTATATGTAATACCACCTTAGGTTTTCAATTTGTTATTTGAGAGTGAAAAAAGTATAAGCCGATAACCATATGTGAGCGGTCATACCCTGGCACCTGTGTTGTTTATAACTTTTATAAGACACTACGGTAAAAAAGACGACCAAAAAACTAGCAGTTTTGTAGGCGCAAGTCAAAGCAGCTGCTCGGGCAACTGTTGCGGGCCACGACGCGGATTTGTGATGCATTCCTCAGTACACACCTCAAATGTTAAATACATACATAATACATACAAAACTTCCATGTTATTTTAAAATTATTATATTATATTGTATTATTACAAGCGTATCAATTTAAATTCTTTATTAAAAAAATTTGGTGTTAATTCTGCTGCGTACTAGCAACTTATTTAATTAACACTTACTGTACACATGAGATATGATAGCAAATAAAAAAAAACATAACAAAGAGTACAAAAGGTGGGCTTATTTATGTTTTTGATATTTTATTTTAAAACGCAAGTAAAAATAAATCCGTAACGTGCGAGTTAGACTCGCGCACGAAGAGTTCCGTATCATTATCTATAAATACGGCAAATAAACTTTGTACTATGGGAGCAGGCTATCTATATTTGTTTTATTCTGTTTTTAGTATTTTTTGGTTATAGCGACAACAGAAATACATCATCTGTGAAAAATTTTGTCTACATATGTCTACATCTGTCTAGCTATCACGGTTTTGAGATACAGACTAGTGATGGACTGACAGACAGACAGACGGGGTCTTAATAATAGGGTTCCGTTTTTTACTCTTTGGGTACAGAACCTTGAAAAGGAGACGAAACATGCTTGTATTCTGAGATACTTGTTAACAAAATTTCTCCAGACGTTTGATATTTAATATCAACCATTCTTTTGATATTTAAAATCGTTTCAAGCTTTGAAATGAAACAAAAACTAGGAAAAAAAACATTAAAATTATTAAATTGATGATAATTCTGCTGCACGATAACTAGATTTAAAAATGATCACTATTTTCCTCCCATGCAAGAATAAGAAAGAGACAAAATACGCTAGTACTGTCAGATTCATTTGTAAACGAATATTTTACAGACGTCTCATCCGTGTCTCAGAATGTCAGTTCAAACCTGTACAAGTCATAATGTCCTTATTAATTTGACAGGACTGAAGTGTTGTATCTCTCATGTTTATAATTAATTGAAATAAGATAGCATACATACACTTAAAATAAGTGCAAACCATATGCGTCTCAATTGGCACCATTATTTCAAGCTCATACACAGTCTGATGTAATATGGAGGTTTCTTAATCACCTACCACTGTTTTTTTCTATTGACCTAAATATAAAGTGATGAAGTAATGTCTTAAAGTATGTATGTATGCTCGTCCGCGTTTTTTCCTAGTTATACCCACTTTCTACTGCATTTAGTTAAAAAGTAACCTATATGTTATTGTAATATATTAACTATATAACAATCATATTTCTTGTAAATCCGTTCAGTAGTTTTTGTGTGAAAGAGTAACAAATACCTACACTAACAAATTTGCATCTATAATATTATAATACGATAGTTGAAAAAATCTTAAATATTCCAAATAATCCCAAAAATCTCTTAGGCGATGAGTTGATTGTAATTCATTAACTGTTATGTGAAAATAAATATTATGGATTTTCAGGCAAAGTCACGTTGTGGTCATATGGTGTGTGATCTATAGAAATGACACCACTCCGACACGGATTACCAGCGTATCCAACCTGAACATCTGATCAAACAAATCTAACGTAGACCTTTTGTTATCTGTATGGAGTATTGAAATGTGACAAGAATTCCTATATCCAAACAGAAAACTATTCATAAATTATATATCACTGAATAATGTTTCTATAATACTACACTGAATAATATATGTTTCTCGAATGGATTATTATAGTACGTTCGCGTTAAGAATGTAATGTTTCGTCGCTACCCGCACGTCCATTAACCAATCAAATCACTCAAAATTGAAAGTCAAGATCATTGTTCTCAGACCAGTTGAAGTTGCTCTTTCAAACTAAGCGGTTGTGTCCAAAAAATAATAATAAAATGAAATTAAATGAATGAAAATTATTTATTTGATGAATATGTGTGTTTAAAAAATGTCACAGAACAAGAGTTTTTAATTATATCAATATATTCTAACACTATGTGGTGTGCAAATATTTCAAAATATAAATTATATTTATTTATTTATTAAACAATATATTACACACTAGTTATCTTATCTTATTATCTATAAGTAAACATTATTTTCACACGAATTATTTTAACCCTGTCTACCATAACTACCACTACATTAACAGCCAGCCATAACAGATCTCCACTGTTGTGTTTCGCTATTGGAGGCTTAACATACCAGCGTCAGATTGGCAACGCTCTTTTGTCCTATAAACGACGTGTATTTCGTAACATAAGAAAATTCAAAAATAATAGACAGAAACATTTTTTTTTTAAAAGTGGTCGAAAGTTGACAAAGCACTTGAAATAAAAAAATCTTATAAAACATTAAAAAAAACAAGATCCTATTAGTTTTTAATATTAAAACAGTTTAAGTAGGTATTAGGAAAACATTAGACATCGCTGTATTATAATTTATTCCATGTAATTAAAAGCTTTAACTGTAATTTGTGAAAAAATAATAAGCTCTAGATAAAAGCCAATAATTATAATATAGGAAAAATGTCGTCGTTGAAAGAAATCAAAGAAATATTGTATACAAAGGGGTTCATACAGCCCTGTTATTAGTTTATTACTGGGTACCTTTGAGGTGATAGACGTTGTCATCTGGAATGTATAATTAGTCGCAGATATTGCCAGGTTTAATTACAAATAAATTTAGAATTTATTATCAAGTATATTATGTATTTTTATTATACATTCCATAGATTTATTATGTTTTTTATTAAGGTGACCTTAGTTTTTATCGGCTTAAAAACAATCTCAGTTTATTTTGCGTCTATTAATTTAATAACCCATAAATATTACTATGCGTTGTCGTTCTAATATGGTCGGTTAATCGTGGGTATACATATATGTGCCTCTGCTTACCCTTCCGGGGAGAGGTGCGTGTCGATATTTATCCTTTTAAGTTTTCTCGTCCAAACTATCAGACTTTAATGAGCTGGAAGACGAATGAACAAAGATAAAAAGCAAAAAAAATTCGTGACGTGTTAAACTTTCCTCATAAACTTTTTGTTTACATATAACATCACACCAGGTCCTTTGTGCAGTAGGCAGAGAGTATCGAGTGCCAAACGTCACGATCCCTGCCTAGCTTCCTAGCTTAACTTTTTGTTCGAGCGGTTATTGAAATAAAATGTTTTGCTATCATGACGTGATATGTTAATGTATTTTAAAAAAATGTGATTATTTTTTTTATAAATTTATTTCTTTTAAACAGTGCAAACAATGTGGGAAATGCTTCAAGAGGTCCAGTACTTTGTCAACACACCTCCTGATTCACTCAGACACCAGACCGTACCCGTGTCAGTATTGCGGGAAACGTTTCCACCAAAAATCCGATATGAAAAAACATACATACATCCACACAGGTATGTTTTATTTTATTTATAACTAATTCCAATTACGAATTTGGAGCTATACGAATTGGTATCCGGGGATTTCCAATTCCTGATACTCGTATCTCTACATAAGTGATAGCCGAGATGGCCGGCCCTATGAGATATTTATTTATGCAGATAGCAGGAACCCGCTATATGTAGGCTGCCTTTGATAGGTTTAATTGGAAGTCTTTGGGGGAGGCCTATGTTAATCAGTGGACGTCCTATGGCTGAGATGATGATGATGATGATTTAATATTGCGGATGAGTCGTTTTTAGAAATGAAATCCACAGATACTTGTAGTGTCTTTACCTTCATGGTAACATTATACTAATCAAAAAACTTCAACAAGAAGTCATTATTACTTTGTAAAATTATACAGTCTGTTATACAAAATGCTCCCTTATTATTTAACTTTCACACTTGAGTAAAACTGTCACGAACCGTCTAGTGATTATCTCACTAAAGATTCATTCGAATCAATTTTCAGTCATTAGTAACAAAGTTTGTTGCCTATGACGGTAAAACTTTTCCATTTTGTGACTATATTTTGACGTTAATTATAAATTGATATGTAGATAATTTAGTCTTTGGTTATTTTTTTCGTATGAGAATAAAAGAGAAAATATTTAAATTTAAATAGCGGCTCTTGATGACAAAATTTAAAATTTACCACCTATTCGGAACGTTGCCACTCACAAAGCTCAAGCGAAAGAAACTCAACGGGCTTGTCTTGTTTCTTATTTTTAAATATAGTAGTGTAACTTTATGTTATATTGAAGTGATTAGTATGAGGAGCAATTAATCCCTGCAATTTTATCATCCATGTAATTCTGAAATATTTATTATACCTAACCTTTTTTACATAATTTATATTTATATATTATTATTTTTAATGTATTTAACGTTAGCTTTTAAAACAAATTGTAATAAAAATAAAAACTATTCCTAAATATTTGCATTTAAAGTACCTCAGTATAATGTATACTTTTTGAATGTCAAATAATTTATAGTACTAATACTAAAGTATTATATTAATATTGTTAGTAGCATTGCTACCTCACTCAAGACCGACCTACCTTATTTTCTATGAGTTTTATAGAGTTCACAATGTCAAAATAAGCCGGTCTTATACGAGTGAGATAGTCGACACTATGAGAATTTAATAATGAGGACAGGTCTTTGTTAGGAGTGTAATGTCCTGATAGTACGTTTAGCCTAATATGAATATGGCGCTCTCGGGCTGAGTAGTTTGCTCCTCCACAAAGTTCGGCGAAGTTGTAAAATATCCACGCATTTAGCAACAAATCAACCATTCATAAAAAAGGAAATGGAAATTATTAAAAAACTGATATACAGAAGTTACATAAAATGTGTTATAGGCGAGGAAACTTTACATATTCCGACGATGTAAGATAGTGCTTAATTTCAAAACAAACCCCATGAGATTGAGATAGCTCATAGCCGGCCCTATCACAATAAGATACATTTTTAATGTTGGGTCAGGTCTTTGTTAGGTATGTGGATATTTTTCGTAGATATGACTCAAATAAAAAGATTTTAATGTATATAAGTTACTCAATCATGTAGTATATACAGTATGTTGTAGGTAAGATAACTTTACATATTATTCCGACGATGTAAGATAGCGTTTAATTTCTTTAGTTTTTAATAAAAACAAAATACAGCCGGGTGCGGCGTCTCAGTAGCCAGATATTATATATTTAAATTCTCCATAATTACCACGTCGACGGCAAATCTTAGCCGGTTTCCAAGCTACATAATGAACAGCCAATATGTAAAAACTTATTGACAAGTTGCAATAACCACGCTTTGTTGAGGGAACTATAATATTAAAGAATAAAAGTAATTATGCACTACACGGCTACTTGCTACGTACGCTAATAAGAAAAATGATTGGTTTCGAACCCGAGTGCTATAAGTACTTATTTACGGAGGACTATAAGTATAAAAACCAATCATTGTTTTTAACCCCCGACGGAAAAAGAGGGTTGTTACAAGTTTAGGGTAAAATCATAAACTTAAAACAAATAAATACTATGGTGTTACGATACGGCTGCCACCTGTGTGACGGATGTTAACAGGAGATCCAGTTTTTACGGAGTGCGAAAACCATCTGATCTCGGTAGCCCAGATGGGAAACCAAGCAAAAGCCTAGATTAGGTTGATTTTCAATCCGGATTTCTTCATAATTGCGGACACATTCCGAACCTGGAATAACGATATGAAAGTCCGAATCGCTAACTACCAAACCTCGGAAGTTTTTACATATAGTCTTTATATTATATTCAATTAGTTACATACCTTGCCTTAAAGCAAAATAAAAATGCAGTACGCTCAACGGATTCCCACTGTGACTACAAATAATTGATTTTATCATTGACATTACTATTCTATAAATATACAGGTTTTCATGAGAAAAAGAATTACCGTAAGCCAAATAAGACATGTTTTTTCGCGATTTACTCAACTAAAGAATAAGAAGTTTAAAAATGCGACAGACGTATTTGTCCAGAACATGTCGTCACGTCTGGGCCCAGTTCTGAATGATTTACCGGAGCCTTACAAGGAGGTTGTCCTCACGATAAACGCATCATAATCAATATTCCAAAATGCGGCCCGGCCTGCAATTAGCGACGTAGCCTTCGGAGACCTTCAAGTGTAATGATCACGGCATAAACAAAAAGGCAAATCCTGTTTCTAGTTATAAAAAGATTCATTTATTTTGAAAGAAGCGATCTTTTTTGTTGATGACAAAATATGATAAGTAATGTTGAATCATAAATAGTGGACTAGTATTTTGGTTGCATAGAATTCACTAATTACCTTTAAATATAAAAATGAATCTCTATTTGGTAAAATTGGTGGATGCAACAATTTTTCTGTTTTTTTTTTGGCGTCGTCGTTGTACACGCCTAACCGCATCGACTAACCGCGAGACTCAGGTTTGATTCCCGACGGGGACAGGCATTTATGTGATGAACATAGATGTCTGTATTTCCAGGTCTGGGTGTTTACTATACCGGTATCTATTTAAGTATTTCTATGTATTAGTATCGTTGGCTAACACCCAGAACACAAGCCTATAATTTGCTTTCTTTGGGGTTAGATCAATTTGTGTAATTTGTCCTATTTAATATTTATTATTATTTATTATTTATTATTATATTATGACAATTTTGAACCATTTAAGCCCGATATTACGTAATCGGGTGATAACTTGATGCAAACAATTAAACGTGAAAAACGGCAATTGCTTACGCCCATGCGAAAATTTAATAAAAATCTTGTTTTCTGTTGCAGGTGAAAAGCCACACAAATGCGTAGTGTGTTCTAAAGCGTTCAGCCAAAGTTCAAACCTTATCACACATATGCGTAAGCACACAGGTTATAAGCCTTTCTCTTGCGGTCTATGCGAAAAAGCATTTCAGAGAAAAGTTGACCTTCGTCGGCATAGAGAATCTCAACATTCAGAAGTCGTAGACACCGCTGTCTCTCTGCCAATACAACGCTACAGATACTACGAAGAAACAGTACCATCAACTCCTGTTACATCTAATATTTAACATCAAAAATATATTCTATTATTCCGATAAGATGTAGAAAAACCAGAGAATCTGATGATTTTAATGTGATGGAACTTTGGCCTTCAGATTTTTTGAGAATTTAATAAATTTTTTTGTAATTGCGGAGCACCCAATCCACCAACCAAATTTTTTTTGAAAATTCCTGGTTCCAGAAAAATATTTTTGATATTATATAAGCGAATCGCGTACAATAAACATTACATACATACATTACATTACGTACATTGCCTTTATAAATATTTCATACAAAATTATTTTTGTGCAAAAATAAATAATAAATAAATATTACTGGACAAATTACACAAATTGATCTAACCCCAAAGTAAACAAATTGTATGCTCGTGTTATGGGTGTTAGACAACGATACTAATACATAGAAATACTTAAATAGATACAGGAATAAATTTAATAAACACCCAGACCCGGAAATATAAACATATATGTTCATGACACAAATGTCTGTCCCCGTCGGGAATCGAACCCGAGCCTCGCAGTTAGTCAATGTAGTTAGGCGTGTACGCCAGCTACTCGACCATCGAGGCGGTCAAATGTGTGTTTACAAGGTACATAAACCAAAACAGTTATTTTTAGAATTTTTGTCTATCTGTCTGTCTGTTTGTATTCGCTAATCTCTAAAACGGCTGGACTGATTTTGTCCGGACTTTCACTGGCAAACAGTTAATGTAACAACGACTTAGGCTGCTTTTATTTAATGTATAAAACAAAATTAATTAAATAAAAACGCGGAAGATGTCGCGGGCCCAGCTAGTTGCGAATAAATTTATAAATATAATATGACTTAAATAAAACTACCATGTAACGAATACCGTTGGCCGAAGTTCTCTGAAAATATGTATAGGGGCATGAAGCTATAGAAAAAATGTAATCCGTAAGCCGAAGCGTGGGTTATGATAATAAAAAATTATAGCCCAGGAGATGTATGTATAATTTTATAACTCGTATTTGCCATTACTTCTTTCAATAAAAATGGCTACCTTTTTTATATGACCCATATGCGCGAAGTATCATTGAATTCGATAAAATCACCGGAAAATTAAAGCTTAGCGTAAACTTGGGTTGAATTGCTTAGAAACTTGGAGACAAATTGAAAGGATTTAGACAAAAAGCCAGGGTGAATAGTTTTAATCGATTTTTAACGTAAAATTTAAATAATTAAAGTACAGAATATAACACTATTTTGTTTCAAAATTAGGTCTCAATTTTAGGATGCCGTACCTAAAATTTTTTTTCTCCCTAATGGTAAGAGACAACCGAGGCCTATAGACACCATAGATGTTGTAGGTGCGTCGATGTCCTGTGGACGGGCTGTTAAACCTTGTGTGCAACTCAACGGACCGGAACACGACTATATTATTATGGTGGCAGGAATAGGCAAGGTGGTGGATCCCTACCCGCGCGAGTTGCTGCACAGCACTCTACCACCAAGGGTCATGTTAGTAGAGATCCTGTTAACCTATGCTCGCCTTTTACGAGCTGCCTAGTATACAGGAAGATGGTCTATTTTACACAGGGAACCCGAACCGGGGGAAAAACGAGACCCTATTACTGAGACTTCGCTGTCCCTCCGTCTATCTTTCTGTCTGCCTGTCTGTTTGTCACCAGGCTGTATCTGTCAAATACAGTTAAAATTTCAACAGATGATGTATTTCTGTTGCCGCCATAACAAAAAATACTAAAAACAGGACATAATCAATACATAAAGAGTGCTCTCATACAATTTTTTAGGTAATGGTACTGAACCCTTTGTGCGCGATTCTGACTCGCACTTGATGGATTTTTCCTAATTGATATTCCATATTTACTGTAATACCATCAGGTGAGTTGTGTATCATTGTACTAAGCTAACTTCTATATAAAAAAATAAACTATGTCACAAACTATATTTATATACTAACAGAGTGAATAAATAGTACATATATAATCGAACGATATAAAATAGTAAGTGCTTGTAATATTTTTATACCATTGAAATGCAAATTAAACAGTTGTCTGACGGTAAAACATATGCATTGCTTATACACACTAAAACTGTTACTGCATTTCTCTAAGTATGCTTACTGACTCTACTTTCTAGACCGGAACACGACAGTGGTGACGGTGTATAGCTAAACAGATTTTGAAAGAAGGAACTAGATTTTGTATAACAATCATACCATTTTTTTTGTCCTAACCTTAGACCTTATAAAATTATATTAAAATCGAGTGTATATTATCGTTCTAGATATTATTACGAATTGTGTGTTTTTTATTAAAAATGTAGAAAATGTTTCTATATTAAAAACGAATATACAAGTACAATAAATTTAATAATAAAGGAATTAAGTTTACAATACGAGGTACAAAATGTAAATGGGTACAAAATATTTATAATAACACTTCCTCAGCTTATAATATTTTTTTAATAATAAATATATACCTGACGCCCGTGACGTCGAATAGCAATATTATTTTAATAATATAATGCACGGAAAATAGGATCTTATTTTACACACAATAAAGTTGTGATTTGACAAAGACAATTTGAAATAATACTGCTTTAATGCGTCACGATAAGGCCCCAGACTTGTAATATAAATAAATTTTATTTTCATTGCAATACTGACAATTTAGTTAATACAATTCCCATTGCCTTATCCCGGTTTTATCCCCTATCCCGTCTGGGATCAGTCGGAAGTAGACTAAGCTCTCTACACCCAAATTAACTTAACGACCTTCCCGTCATTTTCTACTAAATTAGCCTAATAGATAAAATTACTTCACTTTGAACAGACGTCTACGATTTTCTGTTTAATTCCCTAACAGAGTTTTTTATAACGTAACATAATTCTTTCTATTATTTTACTAGCTGTCCCGGCGAACTTCGTACCACCCGCTAATTCTATATCTCTATCAATTTAAAATTGTAATATAAAACAGTTTTTATATTAAAGATATTCTATTAAAAATATTAGGACAGTTTACTGTTAAATTTGAGATAGGAAAGAGGTACAAATATTTTTTACAACTATGAACTAGTTGTCCTGGCGAACATAGTACCGCCTGCACTTAGAGATGAAAAATAAAAGTTGACCTATTCTCAGAACGGAACGGGATAAGTCGTATCGACGTCTCCTAGTTCTAAGCTACCTCCCCACCAATTTTTTGTCAAATCGGTTCAGCCGTTCTTGAATTATAAATAGTGTAACTGACATAATTTTCTTTTATATATGTAGATTGTAGATCTATTAAAAATCTTTTTAATAGATCTACAATCAAATTTAATATATTAAAATAGTCTTACAACAGTAAATATGAGTTGTATTCCAATAAACATTTTAATATAATTGATAGAATCAAGCGTTACATATCTTTGAAATCCAATAAAATAAAAATTAGACTTTTTTTTCAATCACCCACAAAAAAATTAAGTTTGCAGAATAATTTTATTTTTGTGTAAACATTTTTTTCTCTTTTACTCAATAATATTAAATATTATCTGAAAAATATTCATTTGCTTTGGTTTGGATTTGCGTCCGATATGGCTATGGTTTACAAACGCGATTATAAACGCGAAAGTTTGTGAGTAAGATGGATATTTGTTACTTTTTTACGAGAAAAACTACTGGACGAATTTGGATGAAACTATACAATAAAATAGCTCTAAGCTTAGACATGATAATAATACACATAGGCTTAAGGCTACTTTTTAATCAACTACACTAAAAAGAGGGTATGTTTTTACGCAGTACGTATAAGTCGGAAAAAATCGGCTCTTTGAAAGTTATCTGTGTTATAATTTAAACGGGTAATGCCGCGAGAGGTAAGCTAGTATTTACGTGTATCTCTGCCTACCACTCCGAGGATATGAGCGTAGCGGTGTTTAATTATTAAAGATATGGTTGCAAAAATTAAAGAAAAGTACAATCCTGGTGTTCGATATTCGCGCAAATAAATTAGTAAACAACTTAATGTATCACTTGATAAAGAAGTACTGAATTAACACTAAAATGTATATTACTTTTTTACTACCAAGTCACGCCTCTGCAATGTCAGGGAGGTTTACATTTATGACCATGGTATCTATTCAATTATTTTTTTATGGGGAACTTTATGGGTTGCGAAAACAATTTGATTTAACCTTTCGCCCGTGGTTTTGCCCGCGTTTTATTTACAACTGACTAAAAAATACTTATAAAATTGTGCGGTTATTTTTGTAGTTGTACAACTTACCTACTTATTCACCAAGGAAGAATTGCCAAACTTTAAAGTTAGAAGATACATTTTGTATGAGCTAAATAATTACTGGGACTACATATTCCAGCAGTTACTTCCTGATTACGCGAAAATTTATAAGAATGGATGAATGTTTGTTATTTTTTCACGTAAAAACAACTGAATTTATTTTAATGACATTTTACAATAATATAGCTTATACTTCAGAATAACGCATAAGTACATACATTCATACATCCTACTTCCTATTAATATTGTAAATGTGAAAGTTGCTTTGTCTGTTTGTTGAGCTTTCACGCACAAACCACTAATTTTGATAAAATTTAGTACAGAGATAGAGTTGACCTTGAGGAAGGATATGTACTACTTTTTAATTGACTACATTAAAAAGGGTGTATGATTTACACAATAAGTATTATTAGTCGGAAAAAAATCTGCGTTTTGATAATTCACGAGGGTGAAGCCGCGGGCGGAAAGCTAGTTGCTTATAAAAATATTGAGACAGCTTCAAGCCTAATTTACCGGAAAGCATTAGACTTAAAATTATTAAGATAAAAGTTGCGTATCAAAAAAGATTTTATTTTTTATTTGAAAAATAATAATGTCCGTTACATAAAGCGGTGTGCAGACGGGCGTGACGTCTCGCCTGGTCGCTCCCCTGCACACGTCGTGCTTAACTAACGATCGGGCTTCCTCTGATGCAATCATGCATTTCGTACATATGTATCAGGTCTCTGCTGTCAGGTGAATTAGGGGATATGTAAAGCCTGTTCCACACCTACTTACTTTTTAGAGGTCTAGTAAATTTTATAGTAAATTTAATCCAAATGCAAGTTAAAATTTCATTCTATAACAGAATGGAACAGGCGGTGCACTAATCTATAAATTTACACAAATAAATAAAATTGTATTAAAATAACCGCTTTTTACTAAGTGCATATGTATATTTACTAGGTACATATACAAAAATATTTTTTTGTTAGAATTTTTGTCTGTATTTTGTACCCGCTAATCTCTGAAACGGCTGGACCGATTTTGACGGGAATTTCACTGGCAGACTGCTAATGTAACAAGGAACGGCTTAGGATACTTTTAGTTTAGAAATATATAAAATAAATAAATTAAATTAAAACGCAGACGAAGTCGCGCGGACAGCTAGTTGTTACTAAAATTTCTATATATTTTGAGCGTTCTGCTCGCAATCGTGTGGTTTTCATGAATTAATACGTACAGATAAGAAATACAGGATTTTAAGGTTGATGAATTTTCCAGATATTCTACACTAAATTGGAGTACTACTTTGATAAGTTATGGCGGCAGTAGAATTGAATAACTCTTTATTGTTCACCAAAAAATACAAAATAAATTTAAGAGACTAAATGATACGCAAAGGCGGCCTTATCGCCAAGTCAGCGATCTCTTCCAGGCAACCTTATGGTATAGAACAAACGTCAACGAAATATTGTGCAAGGGTGCTCAAAACATAAACATAAAAATCTAACACGATATTGGAATATTCAATATAATTTATATAAAGCGCAGTCAAAGTGCTCCTTAAGTCTTAATTTTGGGGTTTCATCAATCCTTTTAATTTGTCCATGCAATCTAAGCATATATTTCTTACCTTCCAGGCCCCGCAGACGGTCCGGCTCCAGCATCGTCGTGCTGGGTGCCGACGAGAAGCAGCCGCCGCCGGATGACGAGCCCGACATGCTTACGATGCTCTCCCTTTCATCTGACACTGGTAATCCTTACTAATATAATTAATATATAAGTATAAATGCAAAAGTAACTCTGTCTGTCTGTCTGTTTGTTACGCTTTCACGCCTAAACCACTGAAGCGATTTTGATGAAATTTTGTACAGAGCTAGAGTGGACCTTGAGGAAGGAC
>DVZL01000298.1:0-25026 GCA_018236625.1 Lasaia peninsularis
TGTGCTCGCCTCTTACGAGCTGCCTGGGTGGAAGGCAGTTGGTCTATTCTACAACGGAACCTGGACCAACACGGGGATCAATTATATATATCACACCTATGTATGATAATTGTACAGTTTGATGATTAATTCTCGGATATTAATATTCAAAAAAATATTTTCAATTTTTTTGTTCAGATAACTTGATAAATAAATATTCTGATTCGAAAATGTTGGTTTTGAAATGCATTAAATGACACGCTTAGCAAAAAATACTTAAAATTAAAAAAAAATAGCCCGGGGTCAAATTTTCATCTGGAATCTGGCCCGATTACTAAAATATTCGCCCACCCCTGGTTTAAATTTTTAAATAGATACTAGAGAAAATTACGTTCATCATACAAATACCTAACCCCGTCGAGAATCGAATTCGAGCCACGCAGTAGGTCGCTGGCGTTGAGCATGTCCGCTAACCCCTCATCCGTCAAGGTATTGTGATAAAATTAATTGTAAATATAACAAAAATGATTGCTAAATATTGTGTAATTATTCCCGAAGTATCCGTTTATTTCTATCCGTACCTATTATTATCGCAACACACTTATCGATATAACAGTGCCATAATAGTGTCACACAGCATTCAAATATTAATTACGCATGCCAGTAATTTGTCTTTATTTTACAATAGTGTGATAGATCTGTCAAATCATAATAAATCAGACGTACTTTGCTAATGGACCAGAATCCTTAAAATCCAGACAGTAGACATTTTTAGTAATAATAAAAATTAGTTAAAATGCGTGGACTGTCTTATTTGTTTAGATATCCATTTTGACTTGTTTTCAGTATAATTAGTAATCGTTTTTTTATGGAATAAGGAAGCGAGCAATCACACGGCTCTCCTTATGGTAAAAGACAACCGTGGCCTATAGACACCATAAATGTTGTAACCTTCTACTACTTATTCACTTAATATTACCAAGTAAGATGATAGTGTCATAACATTTAGTTTATTATTAGTATAATAAAATTGTTATAGTTAACTCAACAACGGCTGAACCGATTTGGCTAAAATTTGGTGGGGAGATTGATTAGTGGAAAGTTGTTGATGTTAAAACCAGGAGACGGGCATGGAAACTTTTTATGTTCTCATGAAATTTTGTCTGCACATCGTGTGGGTCTGAGAGTTGTTAACATCTATTAATAATACTAAGTTTAGGCGGTATGAAGTTCGCCGGTACAGCTAGTTAGTAACAAACTTAAACAGTGTAACCACCATTTTGGATTAACGCGTAACGATAAACGTCATTAATTAAACTGCATGGTAATACCTTGAGGCGGATGAAATATATCGAAAGTAATCTCTCCAATTTAATTGCAGTTAACCACATTTATTGCACATTACGTGGCCATCGAGATGTTCCTGACATGTTTACACTTGGTACTCAATTACTTCTAGCGCTGGGCTGACGGAGTTTCATTAATTTATAGTTTATTCGTCCGTTTAGAATGAATTAAGATTATCGTGTATCGTTTTCATATATTACCAACCCACGTCTCATTGACCTCAATGTAATTGTACCACTTTGACATTCAGACATTACTATATCTATACAAATAAATAAAATTGGAGTGTCTGTATGTAATATTAAGATAAAAAGTTTTTACTAAATGCAAATTTACAAGGTACCATCATATTATACCAAAACGACATTTTTTATAATTTTTGTCTGTCTGTCTGTTTGCACCCGCTAATCTCTGAAACCTGGACCGATTTTGACGGGATTTTTCCTGGTAGACTAATGTAACATGAAACGACTAAGGCTTCTTTAATTTTAAAATTTTATTTTAGAAATATGTAAAATAATTAAATAAAAACGCGGACGAAGTCCCAGGCATAGCTATAGTAATACATACTAGCTGTTGCCCGCGGCTTTGACCGCGTGTAGCTAACGTCCATACATACATATCTTCACGCCAGATCCCTTTGGGGATTAGGCAGAAAATATTGAGTACCGAATGTCGACCCCTGCAAACTTGCCTAGCTTCCTCCACGTTTATTAATCTCTTCATTCAAACACGTCACTTTTCGAGACTTTTGCCATCACCCTCAGATAATGCGCCTGCTGTTTGGTCGTAGAATTTCCACCTAGGTCTCCCCGGTTACCATCCATCTACTTTTGCATTGTATACCTATATGTTTTATCAATCTTTCATTCTTTCTACACGATCAAACCATCGGAGCATGCCCTTTCTCATTTTACACCGACAGTTTCTCTCAATCTCACTCTTTACTCCACAAATATTGCGGAACGCAATCATTTTAACTGCATTTATCCTACTTTCATGCCGTTTCTGACATACCCAACCCTCATTTCCAGATTGAAGGCGTTACGAAGGGAAAAAAACCGAGAGGTGCAAAGCGAATCGAACTCTATAACTTAGCCCAACTAAGATACAAACTACATCTAGCCGCTTCCAAAGGATTGAATTTCGGTAATCAAAACGGATATCGTATTATCGGATCGGTATAATCAGAAGATAACACAACTATAATATTAACCAATTTAAATAATACCAAGCAACCAACCACCAAAATTTTAATAACCCATTAAAACGGCAAAAACCTCACTTCAACTTGATTAACATTTTAATTTTAATTCATATGTCAAGATATTCTGAATCAAATGCCATAAATTTATACTTGACCACCTCTGAAGTATGACCTATCATCTATATGTACTCTATCAATTCCATACATAGAACATAATATTAAAAAAAAAATAGATGGAGGCGACTACAAAGGGCAGCTGCAGAACACCTGGTTTACAAACCAAAGAATGCATTAAATAACAATAAATTTTGATCGAATGTATTAAAAATCGGCCAACTGCGAGTCGGAATCTTACATGAAGTGTACCGTATTATATCTAGTAACTATCAAAACAGAAAATTAAATTATTAATTGTGTCTTTATCGTAGACTTTTTTTACAAACAAACATAAACAACAAAATTCTTAGAGAATTAAATTTAAATAACAGTATCAAGTAATTATCTGCGCTTGTCCAAATTGTTTGTTAAATAAAAATATATCTTTTGAAAAAAACTCAGTTTTGCAGCTTGATTTTTATTTTAAATATACGCATAGCTTCAATCACTTTATTTATTGCAAATGATGTGAAATTGGATCACGAGTTATATAGATAAATGCTTCTATGATACGTCATATTCTTTTACAATTATACTGACCAGTAAACGCCTGGTTAGTGACTAGGTTATGCAATTATTTCTCAGTCAAAATAGATTAGCTATAATTATTGAGTATACCGCTTCAATATCTCAAACCTTTTGTCCCTCCTAAAATCAAAAGTGTGGATGTCAGATGACAGTTGTTTTGTTTTAAATCTGCCCTTGTCAATATCCCTAAATCAGGAAACCGATTCTGATAACATATGATATAAAAACTGGGTACGAGTAGAACAAATAAAATGTTACGATTCTTAAAACAAGGACTTTTAAAAACATCTAAGCTATTTTTTTAATATTAACTATGCAACTACATAGTTTTTGTAATGGTAACTGTAATGAGCACTGATCACCAGTAGCAAGCTTGTTCGTGAAACTAACAAACACAAATGACTTTTTGAATCCCGGCTTTTAAGAAAAGTATTAAAATTAAATATGTTAAAGCAATGAAATAAATAATATATTCAAGTGATCGTGTCAAAATTTTTAATTTTTAAAAACTTTTATTTAACGTGCATTGTTTGTATGTAAGTATGTTCGGGTGGAATCTTAGAATTCAATTTCGAAGTAGATATCTTCACCCGATTAAGCTGAATTTTTGTACACACGTTTAGTTTGGATGACAATGCAAGATAAGGTACGTGATATCATTCTAAATCCAATATGGCGGACCAACCAAGATGGCGGAATAGTTATTTTTAAAACACTTCTACAATATGAGTATGAAATGAAAGGGCTCGTTGAGAGCAACCCGAAAAATAATAAAAGCTTTTACTAAAAAGTTTTTTGCTTTTAATTTATTACATTTTCCTTTAACACACACTATAGGTTTCTTGGAATTCTGTTTTTACAAAACTATTGACAGCTGTCAAGAGCCAGTGTGGCGGTTTTTTATTTACATTTTCCAAACGCTATGCAATAATAATAAATAGGTCAGCAAAATTGTCTACCAATCTTACGAACTTATTAAGCTTCAAATTATTTGTACATATTATTTAACATATCTATTATATACTGAAATACATAAATACAAAGCAAAATAAATAATACACGCTCGACTGTAGAAAAATAGATATTATTGCTTATTACGAATACTTGCCTCTTTAGCAAATAGAATCCGAGCTCTAAACGAAATATTCGAAGATAAATCATAGACCGTGGATGTAAAAAAAATTAATTGCAATATCTTTAACTATAAATAAAATTTAAACAAAACAAATAGTATACAAATAGTTATCGATGGATTTAGACGTCTAAAAAACTATAAATCTCAATTGCCTTATTATTCAAACCAATATTAAGAACTTTTACGATTTTTAATATGTAGAGAAAATAAATATTAGAATGAGACATAAATTATTAATTATTTTAATTACTACATTGAAAGATAGTATTTATTATACTTATATAAAAAAAATTAAAGTTACCTTGTCGATATAACCGAATCATCTCTGAACTCCCAAATGTTCAAATCTATCACAAAGCACAAACGTCACTCGAACTTGACACAATACTAGTTCTGTAAATTACACTGCAATATATATAATAATTTCAAAGCATACATATAAATATTTTACATACATAGCTTATACATTATGTTCTTATAGCTTTCAAAACTTCTTCTTTCGAAAAAAAACTATAAAGTACCTTTTGTTTAATCATTAGAAAAGAGGAATTAGATTTTGTCACATTATCGTTAAGTGTCACAAAATGATTGTAAACATTTGATAGAAAAACAAAACATAATGATACAACTCCCGCACGATTACCCGATTATGTGAGGAAACACATGGGCGGGCTGGACTACGCCGTAGATACGTCGTAGTAACGCTACGAGCGGCTCGCCACTGGCGGGGGCTACGCGATCCCGGACCGCACTCACACACAAATGCAGTTACCACCACGAATCTGTACACCCACACAAACAAACCTATTACAGCGCTACGTAAGAGAGAGCAGGAAGGTAGCATTTTTGGATTGTAAATGTTGTACACACTAATGAGAATATTCCCACACAGCTGTATGTTTTAATTCACACAAACACAAAAGTGGCCGTATACAGAGAAGCGATTTAAACTTGTAATCCCTAACGATGATTTGAATTTAAAGGATTTAGCTAATCACGAAACAGTGAAATAAGGAAAGAAAGGACGTTTTAACATTAAATGGAAAATGTATAAAGTAATACATATTTAGAAATCTAGATAGTCGTATTTTTATAAAGAAAACTGTATTTATGGAATCGTATAGTATTTGATGTTTTGAATATCGAAAGTAAATTTTAGGAGCAATACTTTTCCCATACACTTTTGATACTAATCTGATCAAATTGATTGCTATGTAGCTGATGCAGTCCATGCGTGAACCCTTGCCTTTATACAAGGTCACGATGACCGCACGCCTCCAGTCTACGGGTACTCTGCCGGTCCTGCAACATTTATTACAACTTAAAGTATGTTTTTTTTAATTTTGCTAGGGAATCTTTTTTAGTCAATTAATTAATGAAAGTATTGTGTATACCATCTGTCTAATTTCATTCTAATAAATTATTCATACTTCAAGTGCCAGAATCTCAATGCTTGCAATTGTTAATCTAAGTTGATAAAGTAAAAATATACGAGTTAGTTGCTAACTTAAATAAGAAATTTAAAAGTTTCATGTTGAAAATAATTTACATCTTTAATACCTATGGTCGCGCGTATAGCGTTCAAATGTCTTCCGTTGTGGGAAGGTGAAAAAAGAAAACTAGATTTAAATGAACTCTCAGATTTAATACAGTTTTGAACAATTTCTAAGAGAAATATTTGACACAATCATCTTGATAACAAAAGCATAATAATATTCAATGAATGCATATATAGTACATGAATATAAAGCTGACACTATCCGTACATATGACAGTAGACAATTATGATATTGAATTAGCATATTCGTAAGTTGACAGCATTTCCTGGCCCAGGTAGACACGTGTTTATCTTTTATGACATAACATGCTAATGAGGCATCTACTGCTATTTATTTTCAACTAGTACTTGCACGCGATTTTGTCCACACATTAAATTTAAGCCTGATTTCTTCAACCTCGTGAAATAGTCTAAATAATATATCTAATTAAGATATTAGTACTGGGTTATTCTAAAAAATGGTCAAATAGAAGAGTTTTTCAACGATTTACCTGGAATAACCCTGCGTCTGCACTCTTAACTATCATGTTCCAGTTTAGAGTGTAAAATAATCGTTAAGTTTTATGTTAGAGGCTAACAATACCAGACGAAGGTGGTCAAAGCATTATTAACAAATATGGTAACTTTATTCGATGTGTATTTCTTACCATATTTTGTCGTTTTTTTTTCTTTCAATAAAATAAAGGAACACATTGCCAGAAAAAAGTGTCGAGAAAAGGTAAGGTGTAGATTCTAATACAATAAATTGTTACCAAATGCACAAGCCGGTGGCATGTTACTTTGTGTGAGGATATCTAAAGAACAGTTGCTTGTATTTGACGCCTATTCTCTGATATATGCCCATTCATTGCCTTTATACCGTATCGCTTTGGCATGTGTCGCAACTTGCCAAGGGATGCCGCCGGATAAACAAAGAAAGCTGCTTTCGATGCACACCTACAAGTGAATTAATGTACTTCAAAATGTTTGTTTACATCGAAACACCGTTGTAATCGTTTACTAGTTAATTAACTCGATATGCACCATTTACCAAACACCTCTGTCTGGACTCTGACAAACCCTGACATTCATAAATAGACGACTCTATTGTAAAATATGAAATAAAAATACCAAATTTTAAATGAAATTCAGTGAGTTTTATTTAAATTCTCTTTGAAACATAGCCTGGGGCTATTATTCTATCAAAAAATAATGACTACGAATGTGTGGGTACCATCACTATCTGGGTGAAAGGATTTTATTAGTATGAGTCATATAAATCAAAATTCCCGATTTTTGCAATAAATTTTCCTCTCGTTTTATTAATTTTACTACTTCCTTGGGCTCTCGTTCGCGCCAGATAAGTTCGACTACAGTTTTAAGTTCGATTCCTAACTGGGGAGTCGTTGAGCGATAAATTTCATTTAAATTTTCGGGTTTTGGTGTTTATGTGTTTAATTTCCGGTATATAGGCTTTGAGTTATATAAAGAGATTCATAATATATAATATAATTAATTAAGATAAAAAAATTCGTAATATATGTGTAATAAAAATATATGTACCAATTTATTTTACTTGGTATTCAAATATTTTAAACAAATTCACTAGGTACTAAATGTACATATTCAGATATTATCATAGAAAAATGTTACAACTTAAGATTTAATTTAGTATAATACTTTGTTTAACCTTATCCATACCCGTAAGCTACCACTGATTCCAAACCTACACAATCAGGAGAAGAAACTAATAAACAAAATCTTCGGTGACTAAAATTTATGAATAAAATTAAATCACTATTTAATATTAATTTAATATATAAGGAATAATTAGTTTATTCATTATTTAATCTTATAATCTGATTTCATGAAATATCCATACCCATAACTTATAACCGTTTATTTTAGAATAGAAATATATTACCTTAATGTTGACATCTTGTATTTATCCTAATATATGTAGTAACGTGTTCCTGCAACAACTCACAAGAGATCTTTGAAACATAAGCGAATGAAGCCACGGATGGTGTTAAACAAATATCATTATTAACTAAATGAACACTGATTCAGAAATAAAAAATGTATATTATGAAGATGTCTATTTTTGCTAATGGCCACTGGAAGACAAATTACAAAGCTCAAATAAACTTCACCATAATTCCCAGTTGAACTGAGACTATAGAAAGCCTTGACCCAAATAGCGGGCCCATCTGGTGTGTGGCCACTTTGCTTTGTCATCTCATCTTATTATCCAACATTAATATTTAAGAAGCAAACCAACAGGTTAGATTGGAAAAGTTTTCCGAAATAATTATAAATTGTTATCTTTCTTTGAAATAATTTGCAAGAAACAACCGTTTAGACACCCCTTTTATAAAGTTTTATAGAGTATGTATTGTCAAACTTGGCCCGAAGAAAATTTCAAATATCAAAGTTGACTGAAACTTTTCAATGAAGTTGTCGCAATTAATTTTCGATAAAATTTAGCTCGTTAAGGTTTGAGAATTACAGCTTCAAAATAACCTAATTGAAATGTATCAAAGTTTTTTCATTAAACTAGGTTTAAGGCATGCAATTCAAAATTTATTTATATGACATATTATTTTTATTCACATTAAATATTTATAACGTAATTTTATATTGTTTCACGTTATAAATGGCAAAATATGAATCTATCTATATACCTATTCTCTTTAAAAAGTAAAATAAATATTTTAAAAAACTCACGGGAAGTGATATAACATGAATAGGAAATTAAAAAATGCATTGGAATTAGTTTGACTACGAACTTCATGAATAACCAAAAAAAATCCGATCGAGGGCTGCCATTAAATGGACAAATTTTGGAGTTTTATAGAAACACGATTAATTTATAATTATTTATATTTATGTTGAAGTTGTAAATTAAATAATTATATATAAATATATAAAATTACTCTATACGCAATGTTAAATTGTATTTTCGTATAGGTACAAAATGTTCAGAACAATGTTTCATTAATTAGTGCACCAATACAGCGTTGTTCGTTTTCCTGCGATTTGAATTGTAACCGAATGCATTAAGCAATTATCAAATAATTAGCTAATCCTAGACCTACCTTAAATGAATTGCAGCAATTGTAGTTTGGCTTGGTAACACGGTAATTGATTTATTTAAAATCTATAATACCAAGCGGGTTTGAGACTGAGTGTTAAAGCCAAATAATATTATCAGAAATGTCAGCAACGTTATACTTTTATTAAAATAACTATAGTATTATAGGTTCACGTTAAAAATACAGTTTTTATCGTTACTCGCTGGCCGATTACTTAATCAAAATTCTAATCATTAGAAAGTCAAATTCACAGTGAACAGTTGAAGAAATTTTTGTAAATGAAATGGTTGTGTTCTAATAATACATCTGACGAAACACAGCATTCTTAAAATATAATACATTCGCATTAATTCTGGAGATTAATCTTTTTTTATGGGATAAGACAGTGAACAGGTACACGGGTCTCCTGATGATAAGAGACAGTAGAGAGTCCTGATGATAACTTCAGTGCTCGCCATTGTCGTGTTCTGGTTGGGAAGATAGGGTAGCCAGTAAACTTACTCACGCAAGAGGCTCACCGTCCCAGCCTCAGGTGGGCAACGCACCATTTCCACCTTGGGTGTATATAGGCGACGTGTATTTCTTACCATTCGGAAATCCGTATGCTTGTTTGCCTTCCAATATCATAAAAAAAAACCATGGTCTATAGACACCAAAGATGTTAAAGGTGCGCCGCTGCACTATGGTCGGACTGTTACACCTAATGTACCTTGTGTTCCTTTAATAGCAAAATAAGTATTAAAATATTTGAAAAGTACATACATCATTTTCATTATCTTGTTAAGTATGTAATATATATAAATGTAGATATACGCAATTATCGCACATGTACGTCATTAAAAATTAGATTAATACATTTTATAAAAACATAAAAAACTTAAGATAGGTACTATAATAAATTTAACTGCTATAGCATAAATTTAATGAATACCCAGACCCGGAAATACAAATATGTTATTCGACACACAAATGCCTGCCTTCGTCGGAAATTTAGCTTCGTGGTTAGCCAGTGGTATTAGACCTAAGCTAACACCTCGAACAACGAGACAGTAAAGATTATAATACGAGTTAACCGGACCTTATAAACACCTTAGATGTTGCAGGTGCGTCGCTGTCCTGCGACAAGGGTGTTAGGCCTCATGTATTTGTCTACCAGCTTCCCCTCACTCCCGATCGGAACACGACACAGTCTTTATTGTGAGAGGTATAGTTGAGGCAGAGAATGCCAGTATACAGAATAGTTGAGAGAGAAAGTTGTTGCACAGCTGCAGTTCACCACTAGTGGTCTTACTTGTGGCCAATTTAACTTTAGCTTGCCTTTTAGGAGATGCTTGGGAGTACCTAAGTAAGACAGGGGTCACGACCAACACGGATAATTATTGTTCTATTAGGAGAAATTAAATATTTTTTTTATTACGTGACTTGAAAATTTTCCAATTTTCCTTTCCATACCAACATTCTTCTGACAATAATCAACATAAAAAAATTGGCAAAACTATTTAGTAATCCGGCGACGATTACTATAGCAAAAAGTGTCGTGTTAAATTTTTTCGTAAGAATTTTTTCCGTCTAGCCCCCTTTCACAACGCGCGTTAAGGAACTTCGTTCCAATAAGAGTACAATTTTATGATAGATAATTATGATAGATGATTATGATTAATATTATTAATACAATATTGATACATGTATGGCCAGCTACAATAACTGATATTTTATTATAGCTGGCCACATAATATTATGTATAACTTTCATGAAAAAAAAAAACATAAATTTTATGACATTTCAATGCAAACGTTTAATTTATAAATCCAAATTTATAAGCAGCTAAATATTATGTTTCGCAAAATTAGAAAAGTGATATGTGAATTGGGAAAAAAATCCAATAAAATTGCATGACTGTTCGGTCTATTCAACATTTTGGATAGGGCATTAGTGGATGATCATTCTTTCGACGTCGCACTTACCGGCCGAACCCGAGCTTCGGACGTAAAGGAAACGACCCAAAAGGGAATGTGGGCGACTGTTAATGCTGGGTACAGACTAGTAAAACTTGAACTAAAATCAAACAAACACCTTAGTTTATTTTCGTTTGAGATGTCTAGGGACCGTCCATTAATCACGTGATCTTTTTTTGGCATTTTATAATGTTGTTAGACCATCCTAAAGTGAAGCTTTTAGGGTTACTAATATGTACTTTTATTACTTTTAACCAGCAATGAAGAGAAAAGTGAAAATAATCAGATATTTTAATGTTTAGAACGTATTTTATTTCTTCATTGCAAATTAAAAATTATCTAATATTTTAATCAAATTAAGCCAGTACAAGTGATTAAGGTAATTGTAATTTAAGAAAGTATATCGCACGCTTAGAATTAAAGTGACTTATCTCAAAATTTATGTAATACTTGATAGTACTTTCACACCTATTATACACCCCGAAGGGGTAGGCATAGGTGTGCTAGTATATCCACGACTCGTAAGTTCAGTAGATATACTAAAACACCCACGATTAGCCAAGGTACTAGGGCCCTGATGTGATAGGTAGCAAGCCTATCGCCACTTCGGGCACATTCCAATCCCGGCAATGTATTGCTTACTCAGAATAATCTAAAAACACTTAGGACAAGTTGCCCTGGGAATTGAACCCGGGACCTTACGCGGCTAACGGTCACGGTTACACCACAGAGGCGAGGCGTCAGTCTATACAAATAAATAAAATTGGAGTGTCTATATGTAATATAAAAATAACCGCTTTTTACTAAATGCATATGCAAAAAATATTACCAACGTAATATTTTTTGGAATTTTTATCTCTCTGTCTGTTTATCTGTCTGTTTGTACCAGCCAATCTCTGAAACGGCTGGACCGATTTTGACGGGACTTTCACTGGGAGATAGCTAATGTAATAAGGAATAGCTTAGGTTACTTTTATTTTTTGGATTTTTATTTTAGAAATGTATAAAATAAAATAACTAATTAAAAACGTAGACGAAGTCGCAAGCACAGCTAGTTTTTAAATAATAAATTATTATTGACAAATTCGATTTCTTCCTGATTTCGTTTCGTTGTTTCTTCTCCTGACTGGCTGGGTTTGGAAACGATGGTAGTTTATGGTAGACAAGGTAAAATAACATTCATGTTTTTAACAGCAATAAATAATAATTATTATTCATTTTCACAAATAAATAATAACAAAAACCATCATTTAACTGTTATTTTATTGTTGTTGTTACCCAAAGGGTAAAAATGGGGCCCTATTGCTAAGACTCTGCTGTCCGTCTGTCTATCTGTCTGTCCGTCTCCAGGCTACTTCTCATAAATCGTGATAGCTAGAATGTTCAAATTTTGACAGATGGAGTATTTCTGTTGTCAGTATAACAAATACTAAAAATACTTATATAATGGTAATATTTAAAAGAGGCTCCCATACAACAAACGGGATTTTTTTTTGATACGGACTAACTTGTTGCTAACCGAGTGGTTCTTACAACTTCACCGGACTTTAAGGGATTTTTTGTCGTTTTTACTGATGATGATACGGAGCCCTATGTTCGAAAGTCCAACTTACACTTGGCTGGTCCTATTTTAGTTTACGCACCATTTGCAAGCATTATGGAATTTTGTTACTCGCCGACGGCGGAATATACAAATTATGAAGTTTGTCCTCATTCGCTTCTTGAACAAACTTTCGCATTTCTAGTTTTAATGGGAGGTAATATTAAATAATTGAACTGACAACAATGTAGGAAATTCCATCAGTAACTCTTAACACGGACAGATTATCGATAATTCTCGATAGACATGGAAATCGACATGTTTATTCGAAGTCTATACAAATGAATAAAATTGGAGTGTCTGTATGTAATATTAAAAAAAACGCTTTATATTAAATGAATATGTATGATTCCAACGTCCTTTACTAGAGTAGTATTTTTTATAATTTGTTTGTATCCGCTAATCTCTGAAACGGCTGGACCGATTTGGACGGGACTTTCATTGGAAGACAGCTGAGGTAATAAGAAATAGCTTAGGCTACTTTTGTTTTAGAATTATATTTTAGAAATGAATAAAATAAATAAAAATGCAGATAAAGCCGCGAGCACAGCTAGTTAATAATGATAAGAACCTAAACATAACTGAAAATTCCATGTCATTTTCATTTAATGCTGTGTATTAAAAAACCGGCCACAAAAGAATAAAAAAGAAAATAATTAACGTTAGAAATACGCCTATTCTTTTTCGAGCCCTTCTAATCTAAACTTTGCTGGATAAGCCTTTGAAAATTACATAAATTGATCTAACCCCAAAGTAAACTAATTACTTCGGTACATGCTTTTGTCATGGGTAACGATACTATTACATAGAAATACTTAACATAATAGAAAATATTTCATCTCACGTTAGCCTTACAAGCGGTTCTAGTGATGCTTCTATCTTATTCTAAAACTTACAACCGGATCGGATCGCGGCCACTCATTTACTATAAGTACCAGAACAAATTTAATAAAACCGATAGGTACCCGGCAGTATAAACATCTATGTTCATCATATTCGTTAAGGAGGCTCACCGTGCTACCAATAAGGCTGTAAAAACTTCTATCTAAATGCATTCTTTAGAGTCTATCGAGTAATATAGAATTCTTATTTTCGACATCGAAAAATGTTCTTGCTAGGCCTAAAAGTTATTAATTAACTTATGTCGTTATAATTGCTAATTTACGTAATTGGAGAAATTTTTGTTTATCTAAATGCATTTTAATTGAGCTATTTAACGCTGTAAGTTTTTACTTTTATTTAATTTGTCAACCGATACGAAGAAGAGATTTCTGTGTAGTCAGCACTCACAAAATTTTATACAAATAAATAAAATTAGAGTGTCTGTATGTAATATTAAAATAGTCCCTTTTAACTAAATGCATATGCATAATTATATATTTACAAGGTAAGTATATATACCAAAATATTTTTTTTTTTATTTTTGTCTGTTTGTTTGATCCTACTAATTTCTGAAACGGCTGGACCGATTTTGACGGGACTTTCACTGACAGACAACTGATGTAATATGGAGTAGCTTAGGCTACGTTTATTTAGTTCAATCCAAACGCGGACGAAGTCACGTGCACAGCTAGTTTACAATGAAATGATGAAAGAAAATCATAAGTGCACGAAAAAATTAACGTTTTAGTATATCAAAACTCTAAATGTTTCGGAAAATTCCAAATTTACTAAGTCGGGGGGTCAATTTCTGAGATATTTTTTTAATTTATATGTTTTAAGTTAAAAGTTAACTTTAATAACTCAAGTTTAAGGCCTGATGATTCTGTAAAAAGCCAACCCGATCGGCTGTCATATTTTCAATTATAAGTAATATTTAAAAAATTACATGCGTTTTTTCATTTAAATTAAGAATATGGAAATATGGAAGTTTCACCAAGCGCAAAATTGAAACGACATAACTTTGAAATTGAGCCTCGAAGGTCTAGTGGTACACGCGTTAATTTCTTTTTTGGTAATTCGGGTTTGAACCAACGAGATTTTCTAATTTAAGTACATTACCTGAGTGCTTTTAAAGTAGAGGATAACGTCCTGAGGAAACGAATTTTTTTCCGAATTTCGTTTGAAATTGTGAATTGTGTCCGATATGGCGACGGGCTAAGCGTGGGTGCATATGGACCTCTGCCTACCATCGGAGATCTGAGTGTGACGATATTTATTTAACTCTGAAATAGAAGTAGTTTTCCCGCGTGAATTTTGTCAGTAGTTACAATAACCGCTAACAACGACCGCTGCTCCTTCAAATTTATTAATTTACTTCATACAAAAGTTTGTACCTGTCAGAAAAAGTCGTGGGATTTATCTAGTTTAAAACTAAGACATTGTTTTTGTTTAATTAAAAACCACGTATATAACCTTGATGATAGCGCTGTGTGAATCGCGGTATTGTTGTTTTTTTAAGGCCAAAAAAAGTTGTCGAACGCGTTTCATAGACAAATGAGCATTTAGGTTTTTTGAGTTGTGTCGAAGACTTCCTCTGTAAATGGGGGGAGGAAGGGGGAAAGGTGACACAAATTTAATAGAATAACTTCGCGCTGTTTATTTTTTCGTCACCCAAGGGGTAGAAACGGGGAGGGTCCCGTTTTAGTAATAGGGAGTTTATAGTAAGTAATGGGGATTACTAAGACTCATCTGTCCGTCAGTCTGTCTGTCACCAGGTTGTATCTCATAAACCGAGACAGCTAGATAGACGAAATTTTTACAGATCATATAATATTTCCGTTGCCGCTACAACATGGAATAGGAGTACAAGACTACTACTAGGAATATTTAAAACGGCCACCAATTCAACAAAAGTTATTTTTAGCGATTTTAAAGAGTTTAATATGGAATCATTCGTGTGCGAGTCCAACTCACACTTGGACGGTTTGGACGGTTAAAGAAACTATTGTCGTTAAGTCGCCTAAGTATAATTATATTAAGTCGCGCTAGATGTCACGGTGCTAGTGATAAAATTTATGCTCGATTCTTACTTGGTAGAAAAGCATTTGCCCCGAATTCACTAAATTGTATAAAGTAAATTTTCATAAAAGATAACTAAAACAATTGGAATAATACATTATTTACGTTAAAGATATAGTTAGTAATTAAATAACTACATAATGAGTAAAACTGTTAACATTCTTTATATTTATTAGCTCACTACGGGCATTAACAACCGTGTGTTTGTCTCATTTACTCTAACGCTATCAGTAATAAGCCGTCACGCTTGCACACTTCGTTGATTATGGCGGCAAATCGGCTAAACTGTTGAAACTTAGCAGGTATCATATTATACTTATTTACTTGTAAAAGATCATATAATGACTGTTAGGGATTTCTACGTGAAGAAGTAAAGAGTAAGGTGAGGAAAACGGAGCTGGATTGTAAACGCTTAGTGAAGAACCAAGATAATGGCTAGGGTGATGATGATGATAATATGAATATAGCAGTAAAACAGATATTGTTGAGATGAAAGACAAATAATATGTATTTTACCATTTCTAGTTGTTTAAACTAAACATAAAGTGTTTTAGACAAGACAGAAAATCGACGAAGACGAAGGCTCAAACCCTTTTTAAGGCAAAGAAAATTAAAATTGTATTAATTCGGTGGCTTCTTGGTCGGTAAAATTCAATTAAGTACTCTATAATAAATGTACAAAACAAATAAATATTTTACATAATATATTAAGTATAATGCGTAACACCCGATGTTCGCGTGAATTTAATCAAAATCGGTCCAGCCACTCAAGAGCTTAGATGAAACAGACAGACAGTGTATTGTATGTACAGAGTATACATTTTTATTTTATTTTTAATTTTTTTTATAGTATAAGACAGCGAACAGACACTTGGGTCTCCTGATGGTAAGAGACAACCGTGGCCTGTAGACACCATAGATGTTGTAGGTACGCCGCTGCCCTGGGGTTGGGCTTTTATACTTTATGTACAAGTCTACTGGCTACCCTACGCTCCAGACACCCTCCAGAACACAACACTGTCATTATGGCGCGGGCGGCAGGAATAGGTAAGGCGGTGGATCCCTACACGGACGAGTTGCTGCAGAAGCACTCTACCACATTAGTGGTCATATCAGTAGTGACCCAGTTAACCTATGCTCGCCTCTTACGAGCTGGCTGGTAGGAGTTGGTCTATTCTACAAAGAGGACCCGGACCTACATATGTCCCCGCATACACACAAAGTTATGCTTTTATATTTTAATATAAAAGACATCCCAATTTTGTATATTTGTATAAATGTATAAATAAGTACAATATTCCCTATCATATCGCATTCGAGGGGTGTATCATGATAAATTATAATATTCATTTTAACCTAATCAGGAATAAGAATAGAGCAAAAATCAATTTTCAATCATAAATTTAAAAAAAACTCTTATGCTATATTATAATCCTACTGATATTATAAACGCGAAAGTGTGTAAGTATGGATGGATGTATGTATGGATGTATGTTACTCTTTCACGCAAAAAATTTTGGGCCAATTTGGATGAAACTTTACGTTTTTTACTTTACTTTTTAATATAACGTATCAGAATAACATATCGGCTACTTTTTAACCGACTAATTTAAAAAGAGAGTATGTTTTTACGCAATAAGTACCTATTATAAGTCAGAAAAAATCTGCACTTTGATAATTCGCACGAGTGAAACCGCTGGCGGAAAAATAGCCCCCGTGTTGGTCCGGGTTCCGTTGTAGAATAGGCCAACTGCCTTCCAGCCAGGCAGCTCGTAAGAAGCGAGCACAGGGTCTATTGTCACCAACACCGTGACATTGACTAGGTGGTAGTTTTGCAACGTCTCGCCCGGCAATCCGGGCGAGTCTTTGGGCAATAGCGTCAGTGCTCACTATTAACGCTTTCTGGTTTGGAGGGTAGGGTAGCTGGTAAACTTTCTCACGCAATAGGCTTACCATCCCAGCCTCAGGTTGGCAATGCACCATTTCCACCTTTGGTGTCTAGGCGACGTGTATTTTTTATCATCAGGAAATCCGTCTGCTTGTTTGCCTTCCAATATCATAAAAAAAATAATATTCTATATTTTCATAGAAGGCGCTTTGTGAAACTTGTAAATATTCATTAAATGAGAAACACATGTACTTTGTCGCATATTTATAAGTACTAATATAAACAGAAAAGATTGGATTTTTTGTATTTTTTTTGTATTGAATAGTCTCCAAAACTACTACACCAATTTGAAAATTTATTTTATCATTAGAAGCAGACATTATCCACTTTTTACCGCGGGAAAATGCTTCATTCCTCCGTGTAAAAACGGGCAGTGGGAGAATGAGTAAGTAGTTAGTAAAAAAAATATTCCCGTACTTATCTATTTCACATAATTTCTAAACGGCTGAACAATCGGTTCAGCCGTTTAGAAATTGATTGGTTTTCTGGATGATTTAAAAATGCAATTGGACCCGGTAGGTGACATCGTTGTTGATGTCAACTAGGTACGAACTACTGTGTGAATTCGGGCCGGGCAGCTAGTTACTTATAATTGTACAATTTTTTATTTGAAATTCCATAAACTTTACGCTTTTATTATAGCCTTTAATAATCCTTAATAACGTCACACTAAACCGCTAAGCCGATTGTGATGAAACTTCACATTTATCATCCAACTATATTGCCTGCTGAGCTGAGATTCCCTGGATTTTGTCAATAACTATCTAAAGATTTTACTTTTAGCAATTACGCGCAAAGCCGCGTGAGGACGTTGGTAAAATTAATAAAAATATCTAGGTCAGTTTAAAATATAAAACAATACGTTCTTGAGACAACCACTGAGACACAGGTAATTAATTATACGACGTAATATTTAAGACTCTTAACCTACCTTGTAATCTTATATCGCTAACTATTTGACATTCCATGGCAATCTTATCATAGCACTAAACTTTTATTAACCGCAAAACGTATATTTTTGACGGAAGGAACGCGCACACATCCACTCTATCACGCGGCCCACGGCTAACTAACCTAACTTTATTGGAACTTGGAAGTTCACTAGAATATTAATATTATGTTTAACTGAGTAATGTTTGAATTAACTAAAAAATATGTATATACAAGTTTATAATTAAGGATGTTCCTTTATAATATGGAATAAATTAATGTATATAGCTAACAAGCTATGCCTGTGACTTCGTCTATATTTGAATTGAATTAAATAAAGTACCTAGCCTAAGTTGCTAATTTTATCAGCTATATGCCAGTGAAAGTCTTATCAAAATTGGTCTAGTCGCTCCAGAGATTAGCTGGAAAAAACATAGACATAAATAAAATAAAAATATTATTTTTATATACCTACATAGGTACGCATTCACTAGCGGCCCGCACCGGCTTCGTTCGATTGGAAATATAGTCTACCTAGATATATCATTCAACGACAATTCCCTGCATTTTAAATCTGTAATATCTTCGAATATTTTCATTCAAATCTTATGTTGTCAAGGGCCATGCCGATCTATATTAAATGTACAATGTGTTTAAAATACTTACTTTAGATAAGTATTAATGCTGTATTGCTTAAAATCGCTTCTTAAATAAGCTATTATTTCCAGTAAAAAGTTAAGGATAAAACTGGATATTGTGGGTTATCCCTAAGAGAAAGGCATATCCTATCGCGGACTTTTTTGTAGATCTTTTTAAGGTGTACAATGCCGTACATTATTTTGACTTATCTCGTAGGATTTAGCCCGCGCTGCAATGTAAACTGTTATATAATGATATTTAGTAAAGCGATATCTAGCGAACAGAAGCTGAATGTATTTTCTAAAAAATAATTTATAATTTTCGAATATTGTTCACCGATATAGAAAAATAACAAAAATATCATAATTAGTGAAAAAACTACATATAAAGCATTCTATGTCTCTTTGCGTAGTCGGAATAAGTACCTAGGTATCCTTTAAATAAATAAATACATTCCAATTATTATTTAGTATCTATTATAAAAAGTTATAAAATAATCTGCTTCTTTCTTGCGTAGTCGGATAAATATATAAGTTTTTGGGACTAAATCTCGTCAAAATCTCTTAAATAACAATTATAGAGTATCTTAAAGAAAAATCCTTCTTGTCTGCAAAGTCGAACAAAATATTTTTAATATTACTTAGAGATAAACCACACTAAATTTTAACACATTGCATGATAGAAGAAGAAGTAAAAGGACGAATAAAAAATATTCTATACCTATGTTGAGTGGTTGTACCATCTACAATCCTACCAAACTATGGTCTTTCTATTACGGCCTTAGGACGGTACGTTTATTGATAAAGCATCCTTAATAAAATCAGTTCAAGCTGAACTATACGCGTAAAGGTTGCGTTAGGTGCATTTCAGAGTTCGAGTTATGCTAGAAGACCATTTTATAGGTACTCTGAGTTATTAGGGTCTGTAATTTGTAAAATAAAAATACTTTTTAAAATTTCGAAAAAAATGACAGGTTATTCTGGAAAATATAACTTAAGAAAAATGTAATCTGACTGTAAGTTTTTTAATTATAGCCCATTTTCGATTTTGGCTTTGTCCGCTCTCCCACGAAAACCCCTCAAGTGAATGGGATAAAAAGTAGCCTATATGTTGCTTGGTAGTATAAACTTTAATCCTACAAAGTTACCTATACCTAGTATAAACTTTAATCCTAAAAAGTAGTATAAACTTTAATCTAGTTGATTTTGCGTGATGGAAGAAACAAATTGCCGACCGACCGACTGACCAGACAGAATTCTAAAAATGCGACAAATGTGTTCCCTGGTTGTTTTTCCAGTCCAGACGTGTGGGACTATTATTTTTTAAATATTTTCAATGTATACAATTCACTATTCTAGAATCTAGAGTTTTAGGATATATATAGAGATCACAATTATATAGACCTATAAAGAGCCTCCGAGATCTAGTGATCGCGCTTCAGTTCCTTTCAGCTAGTCTAAACTCAGACCCCGCCATGTACCAATGAGTTTATCTAACTTAAGTACATTTTCTGAGTGCTCTAACGTAAAGGAGGAAACTCGGATTCACGTTTGCCAATTCAACCTAATCTAGGATTGTATTGGATTTAATAGGATACGGACGAATGAGTAGTGTTAATCCTTAAAAGGTATCAAGCGAGATTAAATGTGAACCACCTGTAGGTTGATGCTAGAGATTTTTTTTTTAAATAAAAACCTTATACATATATCTTAAAATTTTATTTATTCACATTGTATGTATATTTAGGACAGAAATCCAGAAATGATATGATTAAAAATACGAAGCCTTTTATATATCTTTTATACAGATATGCGGATTAATTGATATGTTAAGGGTGGGACAGATATCGCGAGGCATAAACATTGCCTCGAGTCGAGGCAAACTATACTTAAAATGCTACTTACAAAATATGTGTTTAATATGGATACAAAAAAATACCAATAATTTTTTTTTTAACATATATAAAAAAATTGAATAAGTTGTTATATGCCTTGCTTTATCAATCCCCAGTATTTATATAAAACTTAGCCCAAGTTTTAAATTATTTGTTTATACTTATTAAGATATTTATTATTTATATTTAATAAAAAATTCAAGTCATAAATTTTGGACATTAAAGATTTTTGTTCCTTTACATAGATAAATGGGTGTCAACGGTTAATTTTTGGTCATAGTTGTAATGTAATAAATAAACGTTAACAGACTACCAGTTGACATCAGTATAACCTACTTGCTTACATGCAGGCTAATGCTCTATTGTAAATTAGCAAACACTGATAAAAGATACAATTATTTATATCACCTCTCCTCGAACCGATTTATAACCCTACAAATATATTACTACAAGCAAAAAACTTGAAGTAACACATGGTAATTAATACCTAGTTTGTTGAAGTTTGAAGTTGAAGAAGACATCGACCATTTTAGTATATATATTTTAACAATTAATGTACAAATGATAAACTTGGGCTAAAAACAAATGAAAATATTTTTTTTAGAAAAATTTGTGCGTGATAACGATTAAAGACAATATTTTGAATTTTACGCTTATCAAATATCTACAATTAATTACATTTTTCATCGTAGTTATCTTAATAAACTAATTAATTGATCTAATATTATTATCTACAAAGTCTATTAATATCTACCATAGGAATATCCTAATACATCTTTGGCGAAGTATTTTTTTATTTACATGGAAGTAAACTAACATTAAAAGTCCTCGTTTTATATAAATCATTAATTAATTAAATTAAAATTTATTTAAATCTCTTATTATTTTAAGTCAAATCCTTTTATACAATCATAAAAATCTGATAAATAACAATGAGAATATTACTAAATCTTAGCAACGAAAGGTAGAAATCTACAAAACGTAATATTTCTTTATATATAGCCAATAAAACTATATTTTAACTAAGAATACTGACATAATTAAATTATTTTATTACAGTGATGATTCATGGGGCGTTGAAATATTTTGTAGGTAGGTACAATAATATTATATTCATAGTACAATTTCTAAAATAATAACAAATCAAATTAAGATACAAATATTATTCAACTAATAATAAAATGACGTAAAAAAGTACCTTATAATTTTTGAAATGAATTTGATAATATTTTTTCTCATTGTCTATTCAGTCAATTTTGTTCAATATAATGTGAAATTTTAGCCTAGACTTAAATCGTACTAAATTGAGCTTAACGACATGCTTATAAAATAAGAATAATTTTTGGGTGGGTTTTAAATTTGTATTTATTCAATTCATTAAAAAAAACCTTACCACGTTACTTCTTTTTCGTAAAACTTAAACAGCATTTGTAAAAAAACTTTTAAGCCTAATTTAAATTATCTTTCATTGTCTCTCCTAAAAAATCTATTGACTCTATATATTCTATTTTTGTAGGTTTCAATAGGAGATCGTCGTAGCATCCTCGAGGCAGCCACTCGTGTAACCGCAGCTTTAAAACTTTCTGGTGATAAAATGGCGGGTGTTTCGCGCCTTTTCAATATGTCTGATGGTATATACGGATTGTCAGACAACATGGCGTCTATGTCACCATTGAACATCGCCAAGGAATCTGATGACGTGTAATTGTTTATCGGCGTACACAGGGGAATTGCATTTGACCACTTTCGGTTTCTGTGAAAAAATAAAGTCATTACTATCTTTGTGTGCATTTATTTGATGATAATCAAACTAATATTGTTACACACTGAATAATAAAACAAAACAAAGTAATCAATAAAACATATTATTAGTGAGATAAACAAAAATATAAAATTGGAACCGGTTATTGGGACGCTACATGTTTTATACGGAAACGGCTAGTTTTTGTTGATTGCGCATCAAAAAACAAATGTTGAGTAATTGTATTCTTCTATATATTATTTGGCGGATAAAGGTTTACATTTGAATTCGATTAAAATCGATTACGTGAGAGTATGTTATCTATTCACTTCGTCACTTTTCAGTGAACGGTGACGTCACAAATAAACGCAATAAAATGGCGATTTTTAAATCATCCGAAAATAATGATAGATTGGATATTTTTTTTAGCTTATTTCTCACTATTTTGCAAGTTTTATTTTTTTCAGTTATATAAATTACTTGAAGCTTTGTTAAAAAATAAAAAAAAACATGCATATTCCTTATTCTTAACGCTTATCGTGTTTATTTTAAATTGTTACATATATTAAACGATTGAGAAAAAAATTATGACACTGTGTCCCTTGAAAAGGATAAACAAATAGTCTCATAGAACGCAGCGCATTTAACTTTCAAAATTTGCAAAAAAAGGCAATAATAGACCCTAAAAAGAGCAGATTATTCGCGTGGTGATAGGCATTCGCAAGTTGAATTTATGTCATATAATTAAAGCATTTATTAGATTAAAGGATGAATTATAGATATATAAAAAATATGATACATGGTATATTTAAGACTTTTTTAAATTGATTTTTTAATGGTATAACACAGCGAATTTCCTGATGGTAAGAGACAACCGTGGCCTATAGACACCATACATGCTGAAGGTCCGCCGCTGCTCTGTGGTCGGGCTGTGAGACCTTAAGTGCATGTCTATAATATTATCTGATGTAATATTGTGTTTAAAATATTAAAAATATATTTACTGAATTTAATTCAATTTATGTGATACAATCAAGACTTTTATTCTTTTAAAAGTAAGTAGTAATAATTAATCAAAAATATTTACCTACTCGTACTTTCAAACCAACTTAAGGTAACAGAGATATTTTAATAATTTAAAACTTTAATAAATAATATGGTAAATATTTTCAACGTTACCTAACACATCACACACCTAGTTATATTCTATATTTAAAAATATTTCAATTTAGTCAAAATAAATTTTGTCACAAACAAAAACTTTTAGCTAAATGATGTTAAATCTAACTGATAGATTTTAGCTTAGTGAAGCTAAAGGAGATTAATGAACGTAGAGGAAGCTAGGCAAGTATGCAACAAAAAAACTGTCCCTAATTCGTAGTATTGCTGGCTCACTCTAGACTGGCCACCGAGAGGGTGGCATCTTTGCATGTTTCGTGAAGTTAACAATGTCAAAATAATGCGGCCTTGGAGGAATGAGATTGGCCTATGAGAATGAGATAAACGTTTAATATTGGAGACAGATTTTTAGAAGTGTAATTTGCAGACAGTACTTTTACCTTTAACACGATGAAGACCGATACACTAGCGTACGTAGACTATTAATCTCGGAACACTCACTAACGTGGCCGCACTAAATGAATGTAGCGATCACGCTGGCTTCGAAAGTCTTCCTTAAGAGGGTCAAAGTCTACTATTGCTTCGAAAGTCTACCTCAAGGTTAAAGTCCACTACTACTAACAATGGTATTAAAACACCACCACCAAGAAGCGAATACTGTTGAAAGTCTTACTTACTTCAGACACCTAAGCATTGGTGCTCCTTTAAGTCTATACCCTGGCTCGCAGGTGAAAGACACCGTCTCACCGATTTTGTAATAAAACTTTACAGAAGACATCCTACCGGATATCGTGGTACCGGGATACGTACATGCTTGAGCACCTGCGGACAAATGTTCAGTTTTTAACATGAAAGTTGTGTGCGATATTGTGTTGTGCGATATGGCGACCATTGTGTGATGTAGATACTCGCAGGTGCTCGCGGTACTCACAGGTGGGAGGCTTGTCACTCCAGCGGCCGCTGTCCTGGCACACGAGGATGGGTCGGCCGTGCAGCGTGTGCTCGGGGTTGCAGTGGAACTGCAGCACGTCCCCGGCGCGGTAGGGCGGCCGGCCCAGCACGTAGCCCGCGCTCGGCGGCGGCAGCGCCGGGCACGACACCTCTGGGGACACCGCCACGGTTCACTACACGGAATCTTTTACCAAGGTTTTATAAAATAACCAACAGAATTATTATACATCTATACTAATATTATAAAGAGGAAAAGTTTGTTTGTTTGTTTGTTTGTTTGTTTGGTTGTAACGAATAGGCTCCG
>DVZL01000299.1:0-25020 GCA_018236625.1 Lasaia peninsularis
ATGTTGGTAGTGACCCAGTTAACCTATGCTCGCCTCTTACGAGCTGCCTGGTAGGAAGGCAGTTGGTCTATTCTACAAACCCGAACCAACACGGGGAAAAAATCCTCCATCTCTTCTCTAGAAAAAAAAGTGACACAGTAAGTATTGAAAGCCAAGCATTAAAAACAAAGTAAGAGGCTTTATAGGAAAGAAAAGGCTAGATAGTATCGATGACACAGTTCAGTTATGGCCGGGTACCGTTGTGTCCGGTAAATTTGTCTGAGTGTGTGTCATCATTAATCACTATGATGATTCAGAAGTGAGTATAGATGGATGAGGATAGATATTACCTGCCATATATTTTATTGATTTGTGCCTTAAATAAATTAGTAGGTAGTGTAGATCAGAGAGTGAGATTGAAAGTGTGTAAAAATAAGAAAAAGTATGCTTCGATGATTCAGTTGGGGAAATAATGATAGATTTGACAAAACAGATATAACTACAATACGAATTTTGGCTGTAGGTATCCGGGGAAACCTATTCCACGATCAAATTGGTGGTGTGTTATCCAAGGGTGGTGTCAAGAGTCTCCGAAACCGCCGTGTTTGTATGAAGATAGTAATGGATGTGGAAGAAACTAGGCAAATATGTAAGAGTCGTGATATGGCACTTAAAACGCAAGTTATTATTTTACAAACCCGTGCCAAAAACAGTGAGACTCGATTTCTGGCTCTATAGTCGATCGTCTACGTTACGTCCGTATCCCCAAAGGAGATGGCAGAGGTATATATGCTCCCTCGATTAGTCGACGATTTTAGGTCCCATAATGTAACAGATGGGAAGTTCGACAAATCGGGTACAAACTCAATCTCAGGACATATGATGTTTTTCAGATAAAATGAAAAAACTCATAACATATTTATGATATTAGAAGGCAAACAAGCAGACGGAGTTCTTGATGGTAAGAAATACACATCGCCTATAGACACCAAAGATGGAAATGCTACGTAGCTAACCTAAGGCTGGAATGGTAAACCTCTTGCGTGAGAAAGTTTACTGGCTAACCTACTCTCCAAATCAAAACACGACAATGACGCTATTGTAGCAGGTAAAGCGGTGGTACCAATCATTGCAAGACTCTACCAGCTAGACAAAGTCACGGTGACAATAGACCTCTTACGAGCTGCGTGGGTGGAAGGCATATGGCTTTTCTACAACGGAACCCGAACCAACACAGGATAAAATATAAACACAAAAAACTACCTTATTTTCATTTGTATTTTCACGCTACTGCATTAATTAGTCAGACAATAAAATATTCACGGAATTCGTTAGTCAATCAGTATCAAATTCAGATTTTACGAACTCTAAATTGCATAACGCATGTATAATCCGATGGGAAGTGCTACTTCGCGGTCCAAAATATCTCTGTAACAGTCACGGTGCGTTAGACAAAACTCCGATGATACGGTCACGAGAACATTTAGATAGAAAACTGCTACTGAATTACTTTACTAATATAGTCTAATGCCTAATTTACATCTTTATAGTTGACCCGCACTCGCGACTTCGTCCACTATTTTGCGACGGCGTTGGACAATAAAATAGCAAAAGACTTAGATTACATGTTTAACACAATTACATGTAATCTAAAACTTTTCTTATTTTTCAACGATTCTATCTTCACAGAACTCCCCTTTCGGTACGTTTTGACTGTAATTTCTGAACTACAAGTTTTACGATTTCGAAAAAAATATATAGGATAGTCTGTAAACTATCTAACACGCAATAATAAATGAAATTGGAATGCGCGTCGAATAGCCAAATTTATATTTTAGTCTTCTCCCTTCTCCCAGGGAATTTTCTTAAGTAAACGGGATAAATGGTAGCCTTATAACCTACCTCGGCACATAGGCTACGCTAGTCAAATTTTGTCACGATCGGTTGATAGTTTTAGCGTGAATCGCGGCCAGGAACAATATGTTCTATCTTTAGTCGCCTGGACTTTTTTTTAACATATTCAATGTACAGAATTTATTCTTCTAGCGTTTAATATACGGATATATTAGAAGGCAAGTAAATTTTAACTTAAATTTTGTATAAGTCTATCGTGTGGCAGTGCATGTCTCCATTTTCTAGGAATTCTAGGAATGAATATTATGCTCATACATCAACTTTGAATATATTATATTAATTGTTTAAGTTTACATAAAATTGAAACATATGATGAGGATAAAAGCTAAATTATCGCACTGTTTTAATTTCAATTAAGTTAACGGCTCTTTCTTTAAATGTAGCTCAGATTATTATATTACGAAGTACAACCATTCTTTTAGTTAAGTTTCATAAGTAACATATCTCACAGTAAAACTGATGCTGCAAACTGAGTACTCAAACGCAATAATACTGCAAACTGAGTTTTTACAACTTTATTGTGAACACAGTAAGATAGTCTTTTTACGACGTATTGTAATACCAGCTTTCTGCTTGCGGCTTCTCCTCCCATTAACCAGAACACAGCACCGGGCTGAGTTTCGATCTCCCGGGAGATAGCCCTAATGTTGACGTTGTAGAAAATCCCACCCATTTAAATGATAATTTCTCGGGCTGAGCACAATGAGGCATAATGGTAGTTTAGTTTTACCGCGGGAATACTTTGGTAAATCGAATTTAAAAATATGTTATCCTTGATTACGGATCAAATTACAAATATTTGCAAAATTTCATCAAAATCGCTTCAACAGTTTCTCAGTTTTTACCGAATATACATCATAATATGAAAATCGAATAGGTATCCAATTGTTAGTCAATGTTACGCAACGACTGTAATCTAGGAAATGTAACTTAAAATATCTGATTGAAAAAGGTTAAAAAATATCACCGCTTCAGCGCCTCGTTTCGTACACAGTGAACATACCTACCTAGCTGTACCTTACGTGCAAAGCAGCGCTTTTTTATGGCTTGTATTTGTTAAAACAAAGACATCGATCTATTGGGTCACTTTGCACAGATTTTCGATTTTTGAGATAGTTGTTGAGTCATTTCTTGAAAAATCGTACAAATATTATATTCTAAAAAATGGTACTTAAATAATAATAGTTGTTTTATTTTTAAAAACGTTTATCATAAAAGGCAATTTTATTAAGTAAACTCTGCCAACTACTGTGTCACTTTAAATTCAAAGCACGCTGACTAGATTATGTACTATAAATACCAATAATTCACCTACTTTATGGATGCGTTTTGTAGTTATCATAATATGCTCTGAGTTAAACAAGTTTCACAACATTATCTACAATATGTAAATGTCTTCAAACAACTAATATCCGGGGGTTAATCAGCAACGCCAATCTTCAGATTTGCTGCACAAACTAAATTTGGTACCTGTAAACCTGAGGCATTCGACTACCAACAAACAAAACAAGTCATTTAAGCAAGGTTTTATCCAGCCTTCATTTATAAATACCGATAATGCTGAATAGCTTAAATAAAGATTAGCGAAGTCGCAGGCAAAACCACTTGAAAACCAATTATTTATATTAAACTAAAAGTTACTAAGTATGCGAAAAAACAAATAAACAAATGCACTTACCAATAAAAATACAAAACAGACAATCCAAGACAGTGCAAACAGTAACACACTCGGGTTTTAAACACAATAATGTGTATTTTAATCATAAAAATTTATGTAAAAAAAACAGTTTATTATATTATAGTAATAATAAAGTTACACGTATAATATATATACAGTTAATAAAAAAAGTTCGTTCGATCGTTTCGTGTCGGCCAACCGGTAACGCCAGACGAGGGCGCACAACTCTACCTGCTTCAAAAATTAAACCCGTTGACTGAGAGTCAGAGCACAAACTAGAAAGACCATAGTGCCTCAAAGCCTGGGATGCCATGTTTGAAAAAGAACATGCTCGTTTAACTAACTAATCATCATCATCATATTAATAAAATATAGACTATTTTCTATTCTTAAACAGTATGAAATTTATTAATTAGATTTTTACTTTTTTTATATTACATAAAATATTAATTAGAAATCATTTTAAAAGCGTCATACTAGGCATACTACTGACACTACTTGAATTATAAATTTAAATAGCTTAATATCTTTAGTTTAGAGTTGTTGTGATTGTTTTAAATTACTTTACTTACATTTAATTCCTTTTTTACTTCATTGTTGCACTTAGTTGCTGTATTAGAATAAAAAAGTTAATTTCAAAGTTAATAGTGTCTTGTATGAAATAAATATTTTTTAAAGCATAGGTAGTTTTTTCTTTACATTTGAGAAAAAAAATACCTTTGAAAATGGAATAAAAATAGTACCCACATATACTCATAATTATTATTCTAGTTTTGTTATCATTATGATTACTTTACAGTCTTATTATATCTAAATAAATTATCCTAAGTTTCATTTTAATTTTTAATACACATTAATATACTTTACAGAGATAATATTGCTTACGCAGCTTACGAGATTCACTTCTTAAAGACTAAAAGGTGTAATGCAAGTAATAAAAGAAATAGGATCATCAGTAAATAGATTAGGTAGTCGTCACTCGTCACAACAAATCACATAGCAAATCAGACTAAAAATAATTCAATCGTAACTCTGGCAGCACTGATTATAGCTTGTCAACTTACACTCATAAATGACAACGTTGTTTCTAGTGTGACCATATTTTAATTTCTAATAATGTCTTGCGAAAATGGGACTGTATGTTGTTTAACCAGATTTCGTGCTTTGCGCGAGCTGCCGCGCAGCTTGCGGTTCGACCCGGTAGCCACGCATTTGTTTGGTGCTCTAAATTTAATTTAAGTACAACCAATATTAACTTCCAGAATAAAACAAAAGTAAATATTTTTAATAGTTACCCATATTAAATCCAAAAATATTAGCTACACTCATCTGTATAATAACACACAAAATTTGTGTAATAACTATACCTAATGCTATGAAATTGTTAAGTATATTATATTATACCACTTTAATTTAGTGTTTACATCATAGACTTGGATAAGTAGCATTCGTCTGTAACAAAATCCTCCTTTAGATAAAAATAGATTTCTATAAGATTTAAACAAACTAAATCCAAATCTGCTCTTCATTTTTGCCAACATATTATACAGTTTTTTTAAGGAATTTTTATTGTTTCATAATACCTTTCCTGTTTTTTTATATATTATTTGTACGAATTTTGCTTCAATCAGATTATATCGCATTCGTAGATGTATGATTTATACTTTTAGAGAGATTGAATGATACTGTCCGATATTTAGAGATGGTTGTTATTAAAATTACATATTATCTATGCACAACAGATAACGAAATTATTGAATTTTAGTCATCCTGTTATCCTGTTATTGTTGTTGACTGTCGTGAATAATGTCGAAATAAAGAGCAAGAGAGGTAAAAAAAGGTCGTCGCCTTCGCGGACTACGAATATTATACGTTTCTCTAATTGAAATAATGTCGAAATAAGAGTAAGAGAGGTAAAAAAAGGTCGTCGCTTTGATGACTACGATTTTATATTGTTTTATTAAAAACGACACTTCAAATAACAGGATAACATGATAGCAGTTTCTGACAACTGTTACTGAAAAATAGCACAACAGTATAATTCATTATTGGTAAATAGCCGTTATTGCCATCTCTACGGCGATATTGCTTTTGAACCATTGCAAGCCTCTGCTCATTTCTGAAAATGACTCCGAGGCGCTTAGTTCGGTTTATGCTCGTTATGTGATTATTTTGGTTTTATACATGTTATTTTGGTAAGTATCAAATTATATTTATATATATATGAAATTAAATTAGTTGATTAAAAATGATTAAAAATATTCAAACATTATTGACATTTTGAAATAAATTTAATTTTGTTGTAGACACAAAATGCTAAGAACTTATAAAAATCCTCTGAACTTATTTTGCTACAATATTTTACTTTGTTACTTTTTACAACTTTAGTTTACTTTACTTTACTTTGGGTTTCCAGTTGACGAAACGGAAATTTGATCTCGAAAATATGTTGAAACACTTGTTTAAGAACGCTACGAGGTTGGTGCGAAGGAAGTCATAAGCCCATGTTATTTATGACAGTTATGATTTGGAGTGAACCCCAAAACTATGAAAACTGTTTTGTATGACTGTGACAAGGAAAAAATTACAATAATATTGTTCGAGAGCTTCTTGCGTCATAGAAATCGTTAAATGCAACATTATCTTAAAATTTATGTTTTGTCATCTAGATTTCTTACCCGTAATAATTCATCAAGACTTTGCACATACAGAGACGTTGTATTGATATAATTTGCTTACTTTGGGGTTAGATCAATTTGTGTAATTTGTCCAGTAATATTTATTTATTATTTATTATATATGGCCAGACAGATGCAATGTTTTTTAATTTTTGCTGGTTGATTTGCCGCGACAATTTTATGGAAAATATGAGAAGAAAAAAACTGCGAATTAAAATACTACATCTTACTTCATCTAGTACGGATTAAAATGAAGTTTTATAAATTAGATACATTTATGGTTAGATAAAAAATATATGTAATATTTTCATAATTATTACAGTTACGATTTAAATTTCGAGCAAAAACAGTTTTCTTTAAAATTTAATTACAAAAAACTTAACGTGAAACATTACTAGGTACTTTCAAAACTATTTTCCTTTTTGAAGTATCAAGTCTATAATAATCTATCACAGTAATAAGAAAAAGGGCAAACCATTTTATGCAGAACAGTGTAATATTCTTTTATTTATAGACTTACATTTTTTAGAAAATAAATAATATTAGCCAATTCTAGCGAAACTTAAACTAGTCTGATTGGCAACATTGACATATTAAATACGGTTGTGTAGTAACTAACGATACTGAATAATATCGATATCAAATCATTGAATTTGCAGAAAGGACATTATTATCTCAGAAAAAAGTTTTACCGCACTATAATATATCGAAGGTGTTCAATCAGTACATGTATAGTACAGTACAGTCTTTTCCTATGTGGCGTTGTAAAGACCAAAGGGGTTGACTGATTCATACTGTTTAGGTCAATAGATTCTTCTTATTTTCATGAATGCATGAATGAAACACAAGATAACAAGAAGCCATAATATGCCATATTGTTTTAGCCATAATATTTATACGTTTTATTTTAATGTTTAATTCCCATGAAAATTATTAATAACGATGTTATTTTTTGACTATAATTAAGAAATTTTGTGGTACAAACTTTGTGGTACATAAGAATTGTATGGTACAAATTGACACGTAACAGGTGATTTGTCTATTTGAAATAATTATATTTTATATACTTCTTAACCATATACCTACTTTCTTACTCAAACTACAAAATAATTTCTTTTAATTTAAAATTCTAAATATGTATTTACAAAAGCTTTAGAATTTTTAAAAATATTTTGCAATATACGTATCTGTACTGTTAGACATTCTAAATTATAGTTTAGGTGGCGGCAGCAGAATTAACAGCAATGTCAATCCAAAAAAGTATCGAGAAATTTTTAGAATAGATTAGATTGACTCTTACTTGTACACCAAAAAATACAAAGTAGTTAAGCATACAAAATAAAATTGACTTAATTTAAAATGAACCCCAAGGCCACCTTATCGCCAAGTCAGCGATCTCTTTGAGGCAACCTTATGGTATGGAACAAAAGTTAACGAAATATTGTGCTCGAAACATAGATGATCTTGGAATATTAAATTTAATTTAAAGAAGTGCTCGTAAATGAAATAAAAATTAAAAATAAATAAATTTGTATATTATTGTATCGCATTAAAATAAATTGTAAATATAAAAATTATCGATATAACTTTATGTCTCAACTCTATAAACGTCAAAAATCAAATTTCGCGCCTTAAATTCTTAGGAGCTTACACAGTTCACTATTCAGTTTTGATTACATTCATGGGGAAAATGGTTACAAATTCTTCACTATTATTGAATTACGTGTACGTATTGAGTGAAATCAGCCAATTTTGGTGGCATTTTGCATCAATTTTTCAGTTAAAATACACAAGTGAAGTATTCACGAAGAAATGATTGTGCCGTGACATTATACATGCTAGCAACTCTCACTGGATGAGCTTAAGTGAGTGATTATTTATTTAATATGTAGTATAAAAAAGTTCCTTCACGCCTATTATCCCCGAAGGATTAGGCGGAGGTGAAGGTTAAACTCGTAAGTCCAGTAGATATACCAGAGAATAACCTGAAAGACATTTAAGAAAAGTTGACCGACCTAGGAATTGGACTCGAATCCTACGCGGCTAACGGTTTTATGTCTAAACCAACCTACTACATACCTTTTCTTTTGTAAGTTGTGTTTAGTTTGTGAAAAATGGATGATATGAACACACAGTAGGCACTAAACTATTTTATGTTTGGCACTTAGAAGCTGTTTCAAAGGGCAAAATGTTGTTGTTAGTTTTCAGACGAGCAGTATCTTACGTACCCGGTTTCTTGTGACTGCATTTCTGTGATTTCAAAAATGCTTTTTTTTTTCTATATCTACTTAGGTTGTATTAGTGATATTATCAGAAGCAGGCATACCTTGTGGCACACCTATACTGATTGTTGATGGCTGTGAGTCTGGAAAATATTAAATTTAATGAAATATGGATCTGAAATTTTATGTTATAATAGTTTTAAAAGTGAAGCTATCATTCGATAGGTTAACATAAAAATTTTAGTAATGATTGTAGTTGTACTAAATAAATAGTTAATTAAGTTGTATAATGTAATTTGTCTGTAACAACCCTTTTGTGACAGACAAATTGCATACTACTTAGTTGTAGCATACTATGTTATTTTTTATTTGCAGCTATGAAATGAAATGAAATGATGCTACCTAATCAATTAATTTCTTTAACTGCACCAAGTTTTAAAATTAATTATATTTTTCTATTATTATTCTGCCAATTTTGATTTAGATATAAATGAAATATGATAATGAAATCCAGGTGCATTTGTTGCAGTTTTGCTGTATATAAATCATTTCATAATAGTATAGATTTGTAGAAGTTTAATAATTGTTTATTTTTACTATAATATCTTTCATTTTTGTTTTAATTCTATGCTAAAATGATATTTTCTCTACCCTAGTTTCAGCCTAAACTGTAAGTCCCAATTGAAAGGTAAGCCCCATTTTTTATCTTGATTTGCTGACTAAAAACAAGCATTGCACCTACTGCAACTTGTATGCTGATTCAGTGATTTTTTTCCAAGTTATGATAATTAGATTTGAAAAGTGTAGGTTATGAAGCCGGGTTTCTTTCAATAAAAAATAATTTATGTTTTAGATTCATTTTATTTTCAATAACATAAAAATGTTATGTTTTCAGTTTTACATATTTTGAAATCAATTTCAGAAGGTACCAACCTGAATTAGTAGTAAATTGTCTATATTAAGATCAAGAATTTAAAACTACTGTAGGTAGGTACTTTTGGCATTTCATAAACTCGAAATTATGGACTGCATAGGATTTTAGAATTCTTTTTCACTTATTTCCAAATGCTGTGACTTACATTTGTACGAGCACAAAACTACATTTACTCCATAGCAGGTCATTACAATATTCAACAAAATATAATATTGTAATAATTCATTTGTTTAGATAAATCATCACTAGACTCGATTTTTGGCTTTTGTTTATTGTGATATGCTCTACATTTTTATGATATTTTAGAATTTTTTTATAAAGAAATTTTTATAGTTACACCCAAAACAGGCAAAATAGTATAAAAGTACTATTTGGTCTCTCAAAAATCGGTTCGATGATTCATCTAACAGTAATATTCACTACAATAAATAGAACTAACTAACTGGAATTGAAGGTCCCTTAAAAGTATGTAATTTAACCTTAAAGCTGTGATCAATTAAACATGATACTTTAGGAAAGAGCTCTAACCGTCAAGGTAATTTTAATTAACTGGGTACTTGTGCAACATTCTATCACTGAATAATTGACCACTGCTTTATATAAGACTAATTTTATTGTTTCCGTAATAGTTGACTAACTCTAAAGAGGCGTCCATATTCATAGCTTGAAGAGATGCGCAAATCACCAATTTTTTACAAAAGTTAGTGAGAAGACAGTTTTACATACAATTCTAAGTTAAATAATCAATTATTAAAAATTTTATCAGTAAGTTATCACTGTAAATTTTACAATACCTAAATGGATAATGGATCTATGGTTTGATAGCTTTATGGGGAACTTAATTCCATTTAGATTCCAAACTAAGTGTACGTAACTCTGTGCTTCTTAAGGTTTCTAGGATGATGGAAGACAGTTACATTTGCAGGTTTGAAATGTATAAACTAATAAGCTTATTACTGACCATAGCATAAATGGTATTAGATACAAAAATAATAAATCTTTGTTTATGGAATTTAATATTGAGTATGGTTTTTTTACCATATTTTGTTAACCAAATCATCTGGAGGTAAAATACATTTAAAATTTAAATACATCTTCCTGTAAGATTATCTGATGGATTTAAGAATTTGAATATTCAAGGTTACATTTTTCAATACAATCTGATATATAAACATGAATTTAATAATGTTTGACATAGGTATTGTTTTTTAAATAACTATTTTAAAATGAACTGGATGTGAAGTTTCCTTGTTTCATTTTTGACCCCAAAACTTTTTGAAGTAAATATTCTAGAATTAATTCAGCTTGATATCATGCATCTAACCATAAAAGAAGCACATAGCATTACGTTGTTCAATTAAAATAATAAAATATTTATATTACTGACTTTTATACACATATCGCTAATACACCAAAATAAAATAAAACATTTGAAAATATGTGAAATAAGATTTGATCAATGCAATGCTCATCTACAATTTTCTTCATGTTCAAATCTTTAGTTTAACAATGAATAAAACTATATTTTGTAATAACATCTACAGATAAAATATTTTATGTGTCTATTGTTTATTGCTTTTTACAGATCACTGATTAAGATGATAGCTTGTGATGAAAATGAAAGATGAGCAGAGATTGAAAGCATTCTACAAAAATCCAGTGTTTATACTGTGTATGAATAAGCTTTTCAGAGTACAGACAATTGTAGATTCGATTATTTTGATAGGATATTTTCTTCAGCAGTACTTTTGGTTTCCTAAAGTTCTCTACGCACAAGAAAAATGTTGGCCCCGAATATGTGTTTGTCTACCAACAGAGCAACTAGTTATGAAAGTTTTCCATGACAGATAAGTGTCAACTTGTAGAGAACAGATTATACAATATATGCACATGCACTTAAATAAAAAAAATCTTACATTAATAATTAGTTATGTTTGAAAAAAGAACATTATCAATGGTGACTAATTCAATGTGCCATTAGATTAATTTACCTATCTGTGCTTATCTTTACCTTATCCAAATTATCTGCCCTCTGAAAGCTTGAAACATTTTAATGTATTTGTATGTACATGTAAAACCATGTGTAGATTTTTTTAATTTAGTAATACTACACTAAAACTGGCCGTCATATAAGTATCCGCCATGTTCTCCTAAATATAACTAGATAATATAATAATATACTTAACTAGTTTCATATTTACAAATAATACAGTTCATTTCTCTTTATATAGAAACTAAAATATATTTCTATCATTCTTCGATTCACATAACGCAAAATAATTTAACAGAGTTCATTTTTGCACTCACATTTACAATATAGTCTTGTTACTAATTTACGATTTATTTGTTGACTTTGAAACAACACATTTAGAATATATCACCCAAAAAGCGAGTAGCGTTTTACCCACAAGTTTTATCGTATCTTACAATTTAAAAATGCAGAATATGTGAAAACGTTAAGGAATACTTTCAGTAAACGGCAATTGAACATTATAGTTCACTCGCAATTAATAGGAACTATAAAATTCATGAATGCCTTTTGCGTACGCTGCGTCCCATTAGCCTATATCTTACAAGCAACGCGGCGTTCGCTATGGTACCCAACTAGTATGAATAAAATAAATTCTTTTTATTTACACCCAATGAACTATTCACAAAATATGGACACAAATCAAGAAATCTAATTTATTATAATACTTAATTGAATAAAGTTTAATAAGACATTATTAATTTGAATTTGTGTTACAGTTTATGCTACTGTTTAGAATATAGGGAGTTTAGGTGCGCCACCGTGGTTGCGGTGGTGCGAGGAACTATACATGCACAACACCGCAGTGCATGGCGATCGCCGCCCACGCCTCGCCTTAATACTTTATATTTAATTATATCTAATTAATTTTCCCCAGTGCCGTTGTTTCAACATCACATTATAAAACTATAACGGTGAATGTCGTAGCCATCTTCATTATGGCTTCTATAAGTGTAGAGATTCTCGCGCTCGTAATATTGACTTATAGTTTTTAATACGGCATTTAACGTTATGGTTTCGGGAGAAGGAACTAAAATCTAGTATCACAATATTAAGCTCTATTAAAAGAGCTGATTTTCCCGCTTGAAAGCGGACTATTCCTGTAAGCTATTTCAACGAGATCCCGTAACCTCCTTAAAAAGCTTACATTCGATGGGTTATATCAGGCCTTCGATTTTCTGCCAGTTGTTTATTTCACTCAAAAAGGGCCAGTAAATCATCGGATGATGGAGCCCTAGGCGGATGGGAGCCAGCCGAAGACGACGATGAGGGAGGTGTAGCTAATAATTCTCCTAACGCGGGTGCGTCTAAATATGACAACAACTCCATCGGATCTACACTCGTCTCCGGTAATAACTGTAATAAAAGAAAAATATAAATTAGTTTAAGTAGGAAAAAAGACAAAAGATGCGCTATTATAAACTGTAATGACAAATGTTTATAATTTGCTAAATCTTTTTACCTTTACGATAACCCTTTTGATATTTAACAGGATAACATATAGACGGACAAAATAAAGATACAAAAAGCATATTGCCAAAAATATTTAAAATCTTAAAAAAGTTCAACGGGTTTTTGGTTTTAGTCTAATTAAGAATAAAGTGAAAATAGAGTAAAAATATTCATAATAAGTCAATACATTTATGTGGTAATTCAATTAGATTCTTGTTACAATTTTAATGTAATAGTTGGTCATGACATTGCTATGAGTGTATCAACATATTTTTAAACTTCAATTCCTAATTATGAAAGTACAAAATCTTACATTAAGATTATCAGTGCCTTCGCCATCTATGACCGCAGCAGGGTCAAAATTGAGATCTGCAGGAATATCCACGTCAGTTAAAGGATGATGGTCAACTGAGGGGGGACCTGGTGTATGACCAGGTGTGTGGCTTGAGCCTGGTGTGTGTGCTCCACCTCCACCTGGCGTGTGCGCTGATCCTGGCGTATGTGGTGTGTGCGGCGTATGTGGCATCTGAAAATTAAAAACAAATTTTATTGAAAATTTATTAAAATATGAATACAATTGACATTAGGTAACATGAGTACGACAAGTTTCATAAAAAATACGATCATGAAATCTAATATTTAAAATCAATTTAAAAACAAAGTAAAAACAGTCCTCGACCCTTTTTTCGGTAACCAAAGGGTAAAAACTGAAACTTATTACTAAGACTCCGCTATCCGTCTGTCTGTCTGTATCTCGTAAACTTGGCAGTGGAAATGTTCTCAATTATTGATGTATTTCTGTTACCGCTATAACTGGCCTATCGGTAAAAAAAACTATCTATTTTGTGAAGTGAAAGCATCGTTTGAAGATTGAATGCGCAGTATATTGGAAAAAATATTTAATTTTTGTTGTCAATATTGTTTTACTTGATTTTAATAAGTTGATTGAACAAGGATATACTTTTTGCATGTTTTGTTAATGTATTTTATATAAAATGTAACTATAATAAGGAATACTGTAACATATAATTCGCACCTGTTCATTTACACTTTTTTCCATTGCGTTAAGGGGGTCTAAAGAATTGACGCTTTCATTCAAGTGTGATAGTGGACCATTTCCTGCGAACTCATTGCTTCCTGGTCCATTGTTCATACCAAAATCATAATTTTGATTATTTCCGCCAGAGTTTCTATTCTGTGTGCTTTGATTGTAAGGAGAGATCATGGAGCCACTGGCAATCGTATTCATATCTGGAGGTAGGTATGGTGATAAGGCTTGTGCCATATCCCAATTATTCATTGTAGGCATATTCATTGATCCGGGTGATACTGCTTTACCTCTTTTGCCATTAGTGTCAGAACTGTCATCTTCTTGCTGCAAAGTAATAAATTAACTTATTAATGATTTATTTTGATATATCGTATGTCGAATTTAAATGTTTTGTTAAAATTTAGGATTCCTTTATCTCTAATTTATATCTACTAACAAATGGTAGACGTGGGTAAATTGTGACTGTTGTAAAATGTACCTTAATGTTGGTATTGGTGGTAATCTTAGTAGCTTTCCAATTTGCTCCACTATCAATCGTCACTTCGTCGACGTCAGAGGTATTCAGGGTATTAAGTATGCCCCACATATATTGGTCAACTTCTAAGCCTTCTAATTGCGCCGGTTTACTAAAATAAGAAAAGTAACATTAGAATTTGAAGACACAAAGGAAAATATTTTTTAACAAAGTAGAAGATAATATTTACTTGCAAACTGGACATCGCCATGACCCTCTCTCGCAATTCAATTGCAGGTATGATTCCAGGTCAAAACATTGTATGTGCTTGCATTCATGTCCCCGCGCAGGTAATGTGATTTTTTTGAAAGTGATCGGACATTTTAATGAAACTTTTAATGCGGTTTGCTCTACACTGTCCCTGTCGTTAGAACCAGTAGACGGATTAGGGGGCGATTGGTTGAAGTTCATTTTGATTTTAGCAATACAATGATCAGCTGTTAGTAATCTTTTCCTTAGTAATCCTTGCAATACACTTCGAACGCTCGGCCTATGAACTAATTGTAAAACGAATAGATGTGACTGAAAAAGAAAAGATTTTAAAATTAAAAAGGTGTATTTTTAAAGGACAATAAAGAAAAAAACTGATTTAACTATTTTTAACTTACACAACAACAAGCGGAGACGGTGATTTGAATTGTGTTTCTGCCAGGCTGACATACTTCTTTCAGGTACAATGGTTTGTGTGAATTTTTATTTTCTCCTCTATCAATTACTAATGGTGTAGCATTTACAGACACCTGAACGCTAGCTGGCCAGTTGGTATTCATTTGTCTGTCTTCATGGTGAAAACATTTAAGTTGTAACTCCAGATCCGACCTGTTCAAAAGATTTAGGTTATATTATAGATGTTGGTACATATATATTTACATAATCTATAATATAAAATATGTCGTAAAATTACATTGCACGTTATATTTACCTCCATATTAACGTTGAATGCACCGTAGGTTTTAATTGGAATACATGATTGCTAACTGCTAGGTTATGTTCTAATCTAAATGGCGGTAGAATTATACCATCTCTTACAGGGAATGTTAACCGGAGCTCATCATCTAAAACAGAACAAATGAATCGGGTTAGTATTTTTTATATTAGAAATTCATCGGAATTTCGTAATACAATTTATTTTAAAGAAATTTTTGTTTTAAAGAAAATAACTTACTTTGCATGCCCATAGGTGGTTTTAGCTCGTTGAAATGAGGTTTTACATCGGCGTTAGGGCTAATATAAGGTGGCATACTGCTGGCTGGCGTTAGTGGTGGCGTTGGATTACCAGGAACAGGACTATGTTGGTAGCTCATGTTCGTCCGCATCGCTACTTCTTGCGCAAATTGCCCGCTGTATTGCCCACTGTATTGCCCGTTACCAGCTTGGTGTTGTGGAAATTGATTAGGTACTGCACCATTGAAATATTGGCCTTGATTTGAATATGGTGGCGTAGATTGCCTCATATTTCCTCTCATGGCTGCACCAAAGTTACTACTGGGCCCTAAAGGTTGCTGAGGTGGGTATTGCCCTTGGAATCCAGGTCGACCACCGTATCCTGTAGGATACTGCCCTGGCCCAAATCCTGGTTGCGCACCCATATATTGAGCTTTTCGCGTTCCCATTATCATAGCTCCTGACGGATATGGTGTATGCCGTCTCTGATAACTTGGACCCATTTTAGCCGAACTTCCCATTTGGCCTGGGCCCATCTGGGAGGTCATCATGTTAGCATGCATTCCCATGTTGGCCATTTGTGCCATGGGATTCATGCCGTTCATACCGGCGTTGCCCATTTGTCCCATGCCAGTCATGCCGTTCATACCGCCATTGCCACCCATTCCCATTCCAGTCATGGCTGGGTTATGGCTGCGTTGCTGCCCGTAGCCATTCATCGCATTATATTGGGGGTTTCCCATGGCCATGTTGTTTTGCATCTGAAAAGAAAGGGAATATTTTTAGAACCAAAATCGCATACATAACCTGAGTTTGGATTCATGGATTTATACTGGGATTAAATCAATTTATAAATGGCTAATAAAAATTGTTGCCAGAGATGACTTAATCCTAACACTGTTCTAAACACCACAATTAAGATAATATTTTACACATTATCCATTTACGTATTTTTTGCATGCAAAAAAGCATTTTGCAAAATGAGTTGCTTTTCTGTTGAAAGTGATTAATTTCACCCTTATGTTATTGATAGTAATAGGGTTTTTGAGACTGTAGGATTTGATACGTGTTACAAGATCAGTCTTTGTGTATAAGTATACCTGCGAGAAAGGCTGCGAGTCCTGCATCGCGGCCGAGGTGGCCGCGGCGACCATCGCGGCGGTGGCGCCGAACTGCGCGTTCTCGCCCCCGCCGCTCATCGCGCCCGTACCGCCGGCGCACCCATAGCCGCTGTTGACAACACTATTTTATTGAATCGATTGACTAATATCGATTTCGGATTGGGGACCAAATTTTTTAACTAGTTTTGTCGAATGACCAAATTTATGAACTATATAGTTATTCCAAATCTCAAGTTTCTTAGATATTAGAATGCATTCGTCACATAATGATTATAGCAAAAAAATGTGATAAGACTGCAAACAAGCATGACTCCTGATGTTTAGAGACAATAATCGATAGACACAATCAATGTCACTGTCATGTCGCCAAGGTGTTAGGACTAATGTGCCAGAAATGGGCTCGTTCATATTTTTTATTTGGTTGATACATGTATCAACCAAATAAAAAATATATATCATGATAGAAAATTATTTCTCATCAATATTAAAAAAACAGATTCATTGCATTACAAAACATCAATTTAAAATTATAAATTTATTGTCGTTTCGATTAAAAATAATTTGAAGTTTTAATATGTGTAATATTTACTTTTAGACAACTTATATTTTATTGTTAATTTCAACTAGAAATAATATCTTGCTAATAGTACTTAAGTACATTACTTTGTGTAATTTAGTCATATTTAGCATTTAGTTAAATTATAATTCTCATAAAGCAACTTTTAAGTCAAAGTATCCAAAATATCATATATATTAATGTGTAACTATTTCAATCCTTTTTATTTCAAATCACGATGTAAGTAGTTTCTATTCTATTGCAAGTGGCCTTGCAACGTTGAACATTTTACATTCCACACGTTAACACGTCGATTATTAATAAACACAGACTCGATATTCAACCCAAATTTTATCGGCGCAAGATCTTTTTTAACGCCGGCCGAGATTTTATTATTTTATGAACAATGAGAGAAAAAATCAATATGGTAGTGTATAGTGAGTGACGCGTTGTTACCCCTGTGTTTCTCTCGGGATGTGTTTGATTTTTTGTATAGCCGGAGTGGGAGACCGATTCATGTGAACTGCTTTTGGGGCGAATTCCCGAGCCTTCCTGGAGCCCTTTCTAAAAATTCTCATTCGACAAATGCTTGACAAACACTCGCACGGGCTGTCTATTGTTGTTGGTGTATAAGTAGGGAATGTACAATATTGTATTATTAATAGAATAATTTTGTTTTGTTTAGACGTTTTAAAGTATTTTATTATATTTCATAACTTTTTAAAAATTGGTATCTTGTATATTTATTTTTCTATTTAATGAAGTTGTTTCTGGGTTATCTAAAAGAACTATTTTAAGTCATAATTCGCCAGGCTTATTAATTACCCCTTAAGCATTCTCGTAACAGCTTAACAGATACTTAAAACATTGACAACCAATAAACATACAAGTCAACAATACTCGAGTCGTCGCATCGCTATTCATCCACACAGCGGATGATTTACAAGGGTCCTTCCTTAGGTAAACTTGGGCCGACCTGCTTTTTATAGTTACGTCTGAACCTTTTTGCCTTTTGCCGATCAAAGTACGGCTCACAAAAAAAAAACGTTTCTGCATCCTGGTATGTTTTTTGTGTACCACATCCGAATAATCAGTTATGCTCAAAATATTTGTGATTTTGAATGCAGGCGTCTTTTCTTTGGCGACTTTTCGTGGAACTTTGTCTATCGTATTAATGCAAGCGTTGTATGTTTTTACTTATTGTGTCAAACATATTTTACATGTACAATCTAAACTGATCGAGAAGGTTATGTTATAATTAATAACTGTGACGTAAAGTCTTGAATGTTCTGGAAGGTATTTGGCATATTATTGAGAGATGTGCGAGTAACGCGTTGGTATTTTGATACATAGGCTCCCGTTAATTTTAGATTGTTGCGCAGACGTGGTGAATTCTTAGCTAATTGGCAGAGGAGATAATCACGTGTTGAATCAATTTCGTAAAAAATTACCTGGATAGGGTCGATCTGTTTCAGATTTTTATATATCAATAATATATATAATGGTGATCAATTAATGCTTTTTAATCAATTGTAATATTAGAATTATATATTACTTAGGTTGTTGTTTTCAACTAAGTAAATTATATTATTAAGTTGTTTATGAATTGATTGAACATGTTTATTTATTTAACGTAATCATGTATGAGTTATATAAACACTTTTGATTAAAACAGTGTTAATAAAGGTATTAATTGCGAGGCTTGTGTAGATTATTATCGAGGTAGCGTGAAGTTGTGGCGTGTTCCGCCCTTGAGTTTCGACGACAGTTGGTCACCCCCGTTTAAATGCCACTTCACATTGTGGCTTGTGTGCACATTGCTAACACATAATGGAATTAACGTTTCCATATTTTTCGATCAATAACCATGTAACATTTAAGAGTGTACAAACGTTTCACAACGTTAGTGTAAAAATAATAAAATATATTTTGTTAAATGTTGCTAATGAATATTTATAATTTCGAACATAATTACATACACAGTGGTTGATTTTCGAGAATACCGGATACGTAGAGTTCGTTGGTCTTATTCTCTTTTTCACGTCAATTAATGCTCGAGCTTAAAGAGTAAACCATGCTTCAAGGAGCATATTCCGGGGGTTATAAAGGAGAATATTCTGGGGTGAATGTGATACAATGAGTCGATAGGGTCGACAAGCTCGAATTGTCGCTTAGGGTTAGTTAGTGCAGTCACGTCAACATGGGGTTTTATTATGACGCTTTCATATCCAGTGAAATAATTGTTTAATGTTTAGTCTCATATAATCTTGTTCGTTTAAAAACATAAGATCAAATAAGTTTCATTATTTTCTTTTTTAAATCAGTTCAGTTTAAAGTGAGCACGTGGTGTTGTGTGTTTTGTGATGCATCCGCCCCTGACTGCCTCGCTCGTTTCAACAATGTGACGTTTTTTCCCACGCCTACTTACAACCAATGACGAATCTGTTACTTCCAGTTAAGGATATTTTAGTAGAATCAGTGTAGATATTTTGACTATTATAATATACCTACTTATTTTCATCTTAAAATATCTGCATACAAATCATACAGTATAAAAATATTTTGTTAAGAGAGTTTCCGTCAAAATATTCGCACAATACAATATTCGAATTTTAAATCATATTGTCGAACCCTATTTTTCATTATTATTATTTCTTATTGGTAGCATTGTATCGTCAATATGTCGTTTGTAAAGGTGCCTACAAAACAAAGCCGTTGGACGCTTAAGTTCACGCTGACACACCTGCTCATTTTATTTAATTATGTACTCACCGTTTAAATATAATATTAAAATTAGTTTAACATGGTTTTTAATACTACGAGTTTTACGATAAATTTAATGATACTACTCGGTAAAAATGTTCTAATGAGCGATGTGCTCAGTGTTAATGTTTTGTTTGTTTGTGTTTATTGTATGAGCTAAAGTGCAGTCACCGCTTGCATTCCCACCGTGTTTTAGTGTGAGTGTCTGCGGGAGTGTGCGTGACTCGATGGTAGTGTGCGTTCACTGATATGTGTGCGTGTACTGGATACCGAAAGCATTTGTGCGTGTGAATGGAAGAGCACATTTCATTTCTTTCATTATAATTGCAGTGATGCGCACTGCGCGAGTCGTAGATTTAGTTACCGATGTTTTTAGGTGTAAACCCCATCGACATTAGGGCGAGTTGATTAGATAATTTAATTGTACGTGTAGCACATTACATATTAAAATAATAATTAGATACGTATTAAAATGTCTAACAATTAGAATAACACCTTCGTTTCGCATTTGGCGTAAATGCTATATTTTTGAATTTATTGCTCGTTAACTGCGATAAGGTAAGTACAGGTACGCGAGTCACGTTTCAGCGTTTTGTTTGAATGTAAACAAACTTGTTCCGGATAAGATAAAAACAGTAAGACATTTAAATATGCACTTATGGTCAGCGATAAATGAATTCTCGCAATAATTTATTAGAATTTTAATTATTTGATTTTTGAATAAATGACATATTTTTAATAAAGTTTTATTTAGTATTTTAATTTTATCCAGTACTAAATTTTGTAATTTTACTATTTAAAAATTTAATTATCATTACTAAATTAAATATGAAAAAATAACTTATGCTTACCTTGGCGCGTTGACCCTGTAGCCTATGGTCTCTTGCAAATAGTTCCGTTTGCCAGGGTCGGGAGCCTGTGCTCCCGCGTAGTTAATATTTGCTCCCACGTACCCTGCCGTATTACCAGAGTTCGCCGTCCTGTTGTCTCAAAGCACCGCCTGAAAAACGATGCACCTTGCTGCAGTCGATCGTCACATATGCCTATTACAAATTTGCTTTATCAGTTAATTCGAAAATCTATTTTTTCCTTCTATTCGTTTCACTATGCAACGCTAACGTACACGAGTTTCTGTTATCGTTTGATGGTCGTAGCGATGGAGGCAACACTCGTGTCGACAATAATCGACAGAACGCTTAAAAAGACGTATAATGTGTAAATTGCAACGTCATACTTTTTATTAATTGTTTTTTTTTTCAATTTAAATTACTACTAACTCTAAATATTTCTCAAATATAAAATTTTCTCCTTTTATTTCTTAAAACTCCATATAACACTAAAACTTTTTTTAATGTTAATATTTTCAACTTTGCAAGTTTACTATGCGTTTCGTATGAATAAAAAAATTTATTAATAGATTAATTAACAACTGTGACAAAATTTCACTAATATTTTTCTCTAAATGAATTTAAAAATCGACATAGCAATATTCTGTGTTATTTTTTTCTTGCCAATAAATAAATGCAAGAATGATTTTAATTTTATTTTGTCTAAGGTATTCGGTATCGTATGTTTCTTTTAAAACGTATTTTTCGATTTTAACTTTCAACTTTGATTTTTCACACACCTGGAAGGACTTCAAATTTTTTATTTTTTTTGTGAATATCATTTGCACTTAATGTTTCAATAAATCCAGTGGCACTTTATGAAAATCCAATTAAGACGATTTGCAATCCTTTTTAGCTTCACTTCACTTTTGTTTATTATTCAAAAATCCAAATGTCACTTCACACAAGTACAGAAACATCCATAAATCCAATAAATAATATATTTTGTATCACTGTGTTCCAGTAGTCGATAATAAATATTATCGTTCACTCACTAGTCCGATTTTGAATTCACCGAAACATCATAGACGTGGTATACGAGCGTCGACACCGACATCACTAACATGGGACGACTTCGCGTTCGACCGTCAAAGGTAAAACTGGCTAGCGAGCCGGCGACGGTGAGTGAGAGGTTGCGCCGCGGGGCGCTCCCACCCCGCGCGATGTTGCCAGCTCGCCGTGATAAAGTGGCGCACCCCCGCGTCCCCCTCTGTATGTCGACGTCTCGGCACTCAGTACTCGGTTGACTTCGGGTGCCATCGTCATTAAATCGGCTCCCTACCTCACACCGCGTACTCGACGTTTCATTTCACGTAACGGTCCTCAATCGAGCGCAATACTGCGACTGCTATGGACGCTGTATTATATTTCTAAATCGTCTTCATTCTGGTTACATTAACTGATCAACAATCGTAAACACAATAATGACTTGCAATACTTGGAACACAAAATGATATGTTAGAATCTTTTAAAAGCGTTGATCACATTTTTTTATGTTGATCCAATAATATTAATCGTCTACCTGAGAGGTAGAGATCACCGTATACTGTTTTTTGTTACTCGCAAATCCCTGACTGGCCTGTAGTGGCATTCGGCAAACGTCTGTCTGCATTGGGGCATAATAATTAACAGCAATAAACAATGGGCTCGATGTCCTCTGGTCGCTACCTGCGCACAGCGTTTAGAGGACAAGTGACTTGTCCTGTACTGTCCTTGCCTCGACGTTTTAGTGCATACCTATATTTTGTGCACGTCTTGAAATAACTTGTTGATTTATCGGTGTAGTAAATATTTTTACATACATACAATTTTCTTTAAAATTTAATTGATAATGTGTCATGAATAGGTTATTTTAATACCTACATAGGTGTGGATTTTGTAATGGTAGTTCTCTAATCTGAATGTGCAATAAGTACAGTGCATAGATTAAATTTTAACAAACATTTGCACTGTTTCACTAAACACTAATCTCTATTAGCGATAGGTCTCAGCAAATCTAATAAAATCATTATTAAAACAACATGAAATGTAGAGCAATTACTTTTTGACATTGCGAAACAACAATAGATCTTCTTAATAAAACTTTCATCACATATTTGTATAATTTTGCAATAATCAGTGCAATAATTATATCTAACTATGGTTGCATCATAGAGATAGCAGTTTTAATGTACGTAACATCAGGTATAGATATTGATTGTTAGGAAAAAAGCCAGCCTGTTTTATTAATAGGTACAATATTATTTAGTATTTAATGCACTAACTCGTATGTAATGCACCAATGTTTTCAGATATTGAATAAGTACATTGGCTATTAACTAAATTCAAGATGGTCGGAATGCTACAGTTTTCGTTCGGTGACCTGCTGATATCAAACAACGTGCGCTGGAAAGTCGGGAAAGCGGCTGCGTACGCGCAATCGTTCGTCCGCGTTCCAATACACCTCGCCCCACCCCACTAGTTCATTCACAAAATATATGGCATACAACTTATTTTAAGTTACTACTCTAGTTATACCTCAGTTTTTTCACTTCTGTACACGTAACATATTAGTTTATCAAAGTTTATATTTTACTTTTTTTTCAATAAGAAAACCTTGTTTTTTAACTCAAACTCATATAAAGGTATATGCATTTTTGTTTCAACGTAATAAAAATGTCTATTTTTACATGCCTAACTTACATTCTGAAGTTGACTTGAAATTCAAGCTGATACTTTATTTTACAACGAAAATAATTAATCAAAATAGTGAATATTTATGCTATATTAATAAACAATTAGCAGCGATTAAAACGTGTTAGTTTGACTTCTTCCTGGCCGTTTATATCTTATCATATCATTATAGATAAAACTGTGACGTTGAATTGTATCTGATAATGAGTTATCCACATAAGAGCACGTAGAGTACCCATGCTTTGACTAACCGCTGCCGCATTCATAAATGAATATGTTAATGTATGTGTATAAAAGAAAATATTATGTAACATTGACTGTCTGATGTTACAACAAACAGCTTTAACTGGGAATGTAATTAAGACGTAGGATTACAATTGGAACTGATATCGAAATTCCTTTTGAATTATTCGAAGTGTGATCTGTGGTTACATTCAATTGTTTTATTAGAACTAAAGATTCGAATATCAAAAATGACTTGATTAAAGTAACAGAATAGTTAATATTTTGTCATTGTATCTTAAAAGGAAATAACTAAAAGGTAAGCTGTCTCTGTTGACGGCACTTACTTATAAATCATGAGAACCGTGTTTATTTTACGATTGGGCTATAATCGTCAACTCAGTGGTTTTGCAACGTGGCCGCGACGCCGCCCGAGTTGATGCGCAGGAGTCGTAAAAAGCAGATATAGTCGAACATGCATCAGTTATTTCGGGAACGTCTTGAACTCCCATTTTATTTAGTGTAAAGCTGACATCTGCTATTCCTTACTTTTTGTTGTATTTTATTTTTATTACACCTATCTACACCTTACACTATATCTAAATTGTAATTTTAAGCTAATTTTTCCTTTTACATATATTTGAACAATATTTCGCACTTACGCGAAGATTATTTAGTAATAAACTATAACGCATTCTATAAATGTTACTACTAGATGACCCAATAATACTAATTAAGTATGAATCAAAAAGAACGAGACCTTCGGCACCTGTCGCTTTGCGATATAATAGTACCATGGATCACCTGCTACTGTTTCTTAAAATAGACAACGATTTACCAGTTGATACGGTTTTAATTAGATCTAGAGGTCGGTATGTAGTAAGTACAAGTTTAAGGTTAAAAATAAATTTGTAAAATACGGTAGTACCTATAGGTTACGTATTTATGCTAGAATTCTTACTAACACCATCGAAAAATAAATAAAAACAATAAGTATCGTTAGGTCCATATCCCCGGAAGAGTATGCAGAATTACATGTGTATAGTGCGACAGAAAAGAGTAGAAATTAATTATTCGGGAACTAAAACGTTATAACTTCTAGCAACACCAAAAAATAAGTACCTAAGCTGTCAGTGATTGTAAATAATTGTGAGTTTTCGTAGGTTTTTAACTGTTTTGAAAT